>OX382319.1:0-235000 GCA_947507805.1 Aporophyla nigra
ATATAATCTCGTTATTCGTTCATTTGTCGCGCAAATACTTAATGCAAATTTAAGAATTATATGGTTTTCACATGGAGCCCATTGTCAGAAAGGGACCAAATTAAAATGGGACCACACGGGAAGCAGCTTTCAAATAAAAAGAATCATCAAAATCAGTTCACTCAGTCAAAAGTTATGAGCTAACAAACATTTCAAAAAATATACAGTCGAATTGAGAACCTCCTCCTTTTTTTGAAGTCGGTTAAAAACTCCAAGCATCGCCACTTCGTTTGGCAATTCTTCGGGCTATGTCGGTGCATCCTTCATTTCTGATTCAATCAACAATCTCTTAGCATAGACCATTGCACTTCATTTTCAGCCTACTAACGAGACATGCTTTTCTATACGTTAAAATCGAGTATTTTCGTAAATCAAGGTTGTGACTTCTATCATATAAATAGCAAACCATTTTAGCCAAAGAAAATATTTGTACGACGTTGAGGGCAAGACATATCGTTGATTTTATTAACGGAGGAGATGGCAGGTTGAGAAAAGCTGTGATCGAATGGTGGCCAAGGTTAGGCCAAAAAACTAGGGCCCGCCATGGGATGCACGGAAATTATAATGTTCTACAAAAAAATCAAATCAAAAAAGGTTTTATTTCATTAAATTACTACACGTTGTACATTAGACAGTTGGTGGCGTCTCCTTTTAAGCAGATAGATGCCTGTGCCAGGAGGCGCCGCTCTTTTATATCTTTCAATGTAGTGTAACATGTTACTAAACAAAATTTTATGAATAAGTAATTTTTATTTATAATCCTTAGTCTGTTGGTGGGTGTGTATGCGTGTGTATATGTGTATGTGAGTGTGTGTGTGTGATAGTTTTATTCGTAAGAGATTTTACTTTATATTTAACTAGCTTTTGCCCGCGGCTTCGCCCGCGTGGATGTCGGAAATTAATGCAAGATGACTACCGCGATAAGAATGTGTTATTCCAGGTTATATAGGTAATGACTCTGTGTGCTATTTTCGATCCAGATCCATTCAGCCATTTTTACGTGATTGAGAAACAAACACCCAATCATACATTTTTTTCACATTTATAATATTATTAGTAGTAGGATTATAATTCATACTAGCTTTTGCCCGCGATTTCGTTCGCGTAAATGTCGGTTATCGCGGACGCAGACGAAGTCGCGGAATAAAAAATAGCCTATGTCCTTTCTCAGGCTCTAAACTATCTGTGTACCAAATTTAATTTAAATCGGTTCAGTAGTTTTAGCAGGAAAGCGAGACAGACAGACAGACAGACAGACCGACAGACAGACAGAGTTACTTTTGCATTTATAATATTATAGTATGGAAGTATGGATTACTTAGGATTCATAGTTTATGAGAACATCACGTGTGTTGGTGTTTTTAAAATAAGAGTAATAGTATTCAGAGTAAGAAGACTGTGACATAGGGCTTGGTTTAGTTGAATATAAGTCTTCCTGGTTTTTCTTAACGCTCCTATTTTACCTATACAGATACTCAATCATTTACCAGACACCGAACATAATTATAGGAATAGTACTTTTGCCAGTGACTTGGCCCGTATAGCTGTCGGAATATATCACCCGGGAACCTACTACCGGGATAAAGTAGGTATCCTATCTGTTACGTATCCATGATATAATATATTAGGTGTACAAATAAGTTTTAGGACACATACGTTCCGTGTTATAAATTAAATTAAAAGTTACCGCTCACATATAATATAGTGGCGCTAGTTATGTAGTATCGGAATGTAAAAGAATTTTGGTCATAACCTCTAAATTTGTGAATAAAACATGGAAACTGATAAGCTGTTTATTAGACACTGCATTCGCTATGAATTCCATCAAAGAAAAAGTGTTCGAAAAGCATGTGAATCTATCTGCTCTGTTCTCGGGGACAACAAAGTGTCTAAAAGTACATGTGCGTATTGGTTTAAACGATTTGAAGAAGGGGATTTCGACGTTACGGATCGTGAACGTACCGGAGCTCCTGTAAGGGTGCACGACCAGGAACTGCAAGCGTTGCTGGATGGAAACTCTTGTCAGACGGAAAAACAACTTGCAGAACAGCTTGGGGTAACTCAGCAAACTGTTTCCAACCGCTTAAAAGCAATGGGACAGATTCGAAAAGGAACAAAATGGGTGCCACACGATTTGACTCAAGAAAATAAAAATAGCCGTCTTGACATCTGTTTAAGTCTTTATAACAAGCAACATAGAAAATCTTTTTTGTGGAAGATTGTGACCGGCGATGAAAAATGGGTCTATTTTGAAAACCCAAAACGCAAGTATCACTGGGTCGACCCCGGCGAGCCGACAACGTCGACGGCAAAACGCGGTATTCATTGTAACAAAGTAATGCTGTGTGTATGGTGGGACATGAAAGGTATACTCTATTATGAACTTCTTAAATCTGGCCAGACAATTACTGCCGATCGCTATCATCAACAATTGATACAACTAAACCAAGAAATCGAACGAAAACGTCCTTTTACTGGCAAAGGAAAACGTCCAGTAATACTGCTCCATGACAATGCCAGACCTCATGTTAGTAAACTGGTCAAGGATACGTAAATTACTCTTGGATGGGAGGTTATGCCACACCCGGCGTATTCACCGGACATCGTTCCAACCGATTTTCACTTGTTTCGGAAAATGCAAAACGAATTGTCTGATATTCGTTTCAAAACATTTGAAGAAGTGCAAAAATGGGTGGAAGTTTTCCTCGCCTCGCAAGATGAAACTTACTTTGCAGAAGGCATCCGTGAATTACCTAACAGATGGCTCAAGGTTATACAAAGTTATGGAGATTATTTTGATGAATAAACGAGTTCTGTTTATTTTTTAAATATTTTTTTATTTTTTTTTAAAGTGTCCTAAAACTTATTTGTACACCTAATATCTTTGTGCCAAATTCGATCTAAAGCCGTTTGGCCGCCTTTGCATCATTGAGAAACAAACATCCAAAAATCTAAACATCTAAGCCATTTCGCGGTCTCTTACTTGGAATAATACTATTAGGTTTATTTTGAGTATAATGAACACACATGATATTCGCAATTACTATGAAGCCAAAGTAATATGAATTACAATCCTACTTATCCGGCCGCTGCCAACGGATGGACGGGACGGACGTACGACCCGCTTATTAAATCTCTATCTTCTAAGATATTCATTTAATTTATATGCTGTAAAGGGCCATATTGATCTATATTAAATGCACAATGTATTTAAGGTACTTAATTGGATAAGGATTAATGCTGTATTGCTTAAAATCGCTTCGTAAATAAGCCCTTATTTCTCGTAAAAAGTAAAAGAGAAAAAATGGTTATTGTGGGTTATCCCTAAGAGATAGACATATACCATTGCGACATTTTTGTAGGCCTTTTTAAGGTGTACAATACTGTAGTACATTATTATGATCTATTTCGTAGGATTCAGCCAGGGTTTTTCGAATTTTGAGACGTATTTCAGCGTAGTTTATGACGTATGTCACCGTAGTTTTCGAAGACAGTTATTTTTTTCTAAAATAAAAGAATCTTTCTAAAATAAAAGTAGCCTAAGTTACTCCTTGTTACATCAGCTATCTTCCAGTGAAAGTCCTGTCAAAATCAGTCCAGCCATTTCAGAGATTAGCCGGAACAAACAGACAGACAGACAAAAATTGTAAAAAAATGTTGTTTTGGTACATGTATCGTGTATACATCCATATACACTTAGTAAAAAGTGGTTATCTTAATATTAAAAACAGACACTCCAATTTTATTTATTTGTATAGATGTATAGATCAATAGAAGATTCTCTACATCATCGTAGCATAAATTGTTTATCCATTTAACCAGCAACGATTTGCATTCTTTAAACGGTTTAGAATGTACATTATTAGAATTCTTAGTGTAAAAATGTGTGTGTCGGAGTTTACCTTATGGCTCCTGAGATGTCGTCCGAGGTTGGACTTCCACTGGTAGACCTTCCCGCAGCGCGGACACGGGTAGCTGTTCTGTCCCTTGTGCAGCACGCTGACAACACACCACAAAGCTGTTCAACAAGGACGCGGTAACATGGCCCGTGAAATTCATCTTTCTTACGAAATCAACACAGGTTTTTAATTCGGCAGATAAGAGTGTCTACTAGTACTTACTTCAAATGATACCTGTAGGTCTTCCGCGAGCTGAAGTTCTTGCCGCACTCCACACAGTGTGGGCGGTCGGGGAGCACCTCCTTAAGGGGGGGCTCCTTCACGAGCGCCTGTATAGCTGGCTCTTTGTCGCCATTCAGTCTTGTACTCTGAAACAAGCCATCAAAAATAAATCGTCATCGTCATTTCAGCCGAAAGATGTCCACTGCTGGACATAGGCCTCCCCCAATTTGGGGGGCTTTGTCATAATCGCCATTCTTGGCAGGCGGGTTCGTGATTGCAGTATAATGGTAAAATGTATAGAGAACGCTGCTGCCCATTCTGTAGTAAGTCCCTGAGTCGCCTCTTACGACACCCACGTGAAAACATGGGATATGTTATTCTATACGTCTAGCAGCACACGGAACAAGTACCGGTCAGCACAAAAACCAGTTATTTTTTTAACAGGAAGTGACGTTTTAAACATTTTTTACATTACTACGAATAGAGTGAATGATTCATGAAATCATTTTAATGTAAAAAGCGTGGCGTGGTTTAACTTTTTTTTTGCTACTCTGGTAACCCTGGCCAGGATAATGGCATAAATTACAGTGTTGTCATCGGTCTTTGATAAATGTGCAAAATTTCAAATTAATCCGACATTTTGAAGGGGGCGAAAATCACGTTCCTTTGAACGTGTTTTACGCTTTTATTATCTTTATATAATAATAAACTACCTTTTGCCAGCGGCTCTGCCCGCGAATTGCCCCTTCCTCTTGAATCACTCTATCTATTAAAAAACGCTTCAAACTCCATTGCGTAGTTTTAAAGATCTAAGCAGACATAGGGACAGACAGAGGGAAGCGACTTTGTTTTATACTATGTAGTGAAGCGTGTTAGAATTGAAGTCCACTACATGTTGTCTAACTAAATGCTGTCACAGTTTCTACCAATACAGAGAACTATAATAAAATAACACATTACCTCTTCTTTAACTAAAAGTACTTTTTCTTCTTCCTTCGTGACCGTCTCATCAATAACCAGTTCCTGAGTGTCGTCGTCGTCTAGGTCCGGGTAAGGTCCGTCCATCTGCTCGTCCAGCAAGGTGACTGGTGATGGAAATCGTTTCTTTTTCACTTTCACTTTTTTCTTTACGGATTTGTTTTTCGTTTTCGGTTTGATTTTCTTTTTGGATTTTTCTTTTACGGGCTGTAAGAAGTAAATTAAGATTGTTATTTTTTTACCACACAAGAAGCAATCGTGGCCCAATGGTATGGGTCGCTCCATTGAATACATCCTTTCCCTCATCACACAGGGATATAGGGAACAGTCTAAACATTTTGGTCCTTCGAGCCGGATATACGAAGAACCACGCGGCCAAGTGGAACGTTACATCAAAAGGCATTGGACAAGACGATTGTCCAGGATTGTCATTGTTTGTGCGGTGCTGATCCAACAATGTGTTTTCCCACGCTGGGATGCATTCTGTTTGATTTTCAACATCATAACATCACGCCCTGGATACTCCGAAGGTTTGTGCAGAGGTGTACCTATAGTACACCCACATTTGACCTGTTATGTTAAAGTTCCATGTAATAGGGGGCGAGCCTATTGCCTTTTCGATTTTCAACTCTCGGTTCAATTGACCATTTCAGTCACCAATCTACATGGTCTTCACATGATGTGACCAAGATTATGTCTGAACTTAAAAAGAGACAGTGACCTCTGAGTTTGTTTCGGCCTTTCTTCTCAGAGTAGTCAATTAGGAAACGCCGACCTCATCTAGTTTTGAAAAATATCATTGACATGTAAAAGTGTTAGTAAAAAACTACTTACAGAATTTAAATCATTTATCATTTTGGTCTTATACTCAGCAGTGTGTGGAGCAACCCTGTTAATGATGATGAAACTCCAAACATACCTTCTCAACTTTCCTTCCCTTTTCCTTCCTCTTCTTGGGTTCCATATTCAAGTCATTAACAAAAGTCTCCGGTTCACAGTGCGTGTCCTCCATCTTAACTGAGTGCAGTCTGTCGCTGTCACTGTGAGTGTCCAGGGGGCAGTGTGGCTCGTCTGTCTCCATCTTGATGGAGACAGATGGAGCTAGCTCCGGGTAGCTGAAGCTGAAAGCCTGCGAGACCGTGAGGTTAGACGGCTCTGGTGGATACTGGAAGTCGTTCTGAAATAGTGAATAGGCATGTTTTAATCCTGATCTGTCTGTGGTGCTTGTGGTTAGGTAATAACAGCCGCACGGGTTAATCGTTCAAGTTAAGCTACGCTTGCTGCGGTTGGTCCGTGGATGGGTGACCATCTTTTCATACCAAGACCCTTCCATGCCTCGGAAAGAACGTTAAACTGTTGGTTCCGGTTGTTTTTCGTGGATCTTATACAGTCGTTACAGGTCGTTAGAAGCCCAAAAGTCTGACAGCCAGTCTTACCAAGGGGTATCTTATTACCCAGCAACTGGGTTGTGAAGGTCAGATAGGCAGCCGCTCCATGTAAAATACTGGTACTCAGCTGCATCTGGTTAGACTGGAAGACAAAGTAGACGTCTTTCAGTTGAAATGATGATGATGTTTTTAATCAAACTTCAAATCCCCAGTAAGGTTTCCTAAAAATTATATTGGACACCTGTCAATCTGCCTGCCCTTTCACAACTATGTATACTGAGGACGCCTGCAGTCTAACCAGATGCAGCTGCCCGACGATTGATGCCCATACTTTGTATATGTGTTAGTCATGGGGTAGACTCTGCTTGGGTGCAGTAGGATTTTGCATGACGTCAGTGCCATGCTATTTCGCATGTGGCATGTGTATGTCGCTACAAAAGGATCAGTTTCATATTTCCCTTGAAGCACTTACTTGCTGTGCATATTGCAGCTGTGTGTAAGACCGCTTGGCTTGCTCCTTAAACTTCAACCAGTTACGGAGATGTGCCAGGCACCGCCAGCACACTCTGACGTAGAATGGTGATGAGTCATATACCTGATGGATAAACGAAAATAATATAAAAGGTAGGTGACAGATATTGTAGAACAGAAAGCAGGTAAAAGTGTGACGAGTCCTCGAAATATCCATTAAATGAGATAATGTTACTGAGTTCAGTACTTCTGTAATATGAAAGGGCTGTAGCAATGATCCGCTGCCCAATTCAAAATATCTGTCAGTTCTCACACATAACTTCATAATCTGCATGTTTAGCTTGAAAATAATCTTACAAATGGCATTGTTTCGCCGTGAAAATAAGTCTGATAAAATCGAAAAGGTGAAAAAAAAAAGTTAAAAAATAGACAATAAATAAAACATGGTTGAAATCTTCACGTGATCTTGCTGGCAAAGCTACAAAAGCTTGGCATCCATGGAGATTTACTGAGATGGGTTTAGTCATACTTATTGAACCGATCGCAAGCTGTGGTTATGGGAGGTTTTAAATCAGACTTCGTAAACATCCCCTCCGGTGTTCCACAGGGATCTTTATTGGGTCCTCTTTTTTACTGCGCATACTTGTTTCATATTCAGTCATGTTTTAAATCCGCAAAACACCTCATGTACGCTGAGGACATGAAAATATACATGTGTGTAAAATCCAGACTTGATTATGAACTGATACAGCGTGATCTTGACGCATTATTCAGATATTATCAGCAAAATAATATCACTGTCAGTGTATCGAAATGTCAATGCATTACTTTTAGTCGTTCCAAACACCCAACTAAGTATCCTTATGGATTTAATAATAACGCAATCGAAAGGGTTGATGTAGTCAGAGATCTTGGTATAATGAAGATTCCAAATTGCTTTTTGACCAACATATTGATACCATCACCAATAGAGCCTCTCGGGAGCCTCTCTTTCAGGAATTGTCATAGTCTAAAGATTATATACTTTGCATATGTGCGTAGTATTTTGGAGTACTGTAGCCCAATCTGGTCACCCCAATACGAGGTATATTCTAAAAGAATAGAAAATCTACAGAAAAAGTTCATAAATTTTTTAAACTTCTAATCCCAGAAACGTCATGATTCCTATGCCCAAGACTGCAAACACTATAATATGCTTCCTCTTCTGGATAGGCGTAAGATGTTGGATATGCTTTTGCTCTTTGATATCCTGCGGGGTCGTTTGGACAGCAGTGATTTGCTATCATGTATAGATTTCTGTACCCCAAAAACACATACCAGACATACGAAATTATTCAGTATACCTGGCTGTCGCACAAAATACGGTAGGAATTCTGTTCTGGCCCGACTGCCTCGCATCTATTCTGAGTGTTTTGAAAATGTCGATATATTTCATTTATCCAAACAATCATATTGGAAACAAGTCAAGCAGATATTGTTTAGTAAACAAATTGTGCCATAACTCATCATTATAAGAAAAATCTAATAAAGATTATATTTCAACCAAAACATGTTCCAATTACTTAGTGAAAAAATATTCACAATGTAATTTTTTATTTTATTTTGTTTGTTTTTTATTAATATTGCCATAGTATTTAGGTACAAATTTTTAACTTTAACTTATTTGTCCACAGTCGCATATAATTGCTGTATTGATGTACTTGTAGAACTTTCTTTCTTCTCTTTATTTGCCACTTTCTACTTAACCTAGCCTTATCAATGCCGTGAAACTCTTTAATTGGCTTAAGAGATAATTGTCATCAACTCACTATCAATGCAGTGCATGCTAGTAAACTTTGACGCAATTGCATTGGGCTGTTCATTGATAGTGAGGTGAACATTCATCATAATGCATGTAATTTATTAATAAGCTGTTGAGTTTCCAAATAAATAAATGAAACGATTACTTTTATGGGGAATTTTCTTGAAATTTATAAAAACAAAATGCTGATCTGAAAAACAAAAATTTTAATGCAGGCCCTTCAAATTTCAATATCTTCTATACTTGTATTGCTGCTCCTAAACAAAGCGCGTTCAAAGTACTTTATTCGATTATTTTGTGCAACGGAAGACTATAGAGTATTTCGATAGTCTCTATGAACGTTGTAAGATACAAACATAATCATACTTACTTGTATTTCATTCAAAATTTCCCAAAATAAATGATAGAATCCAGTTTCCCCAATAAAATATAGATTTCGTCCGGTACACATGCAAGCCGTACATAAATCCCCCATATTTCTTTCTTAGGCGAATCTATACTTGCATTTAAAGTCGTTTAATGAATTATTAAAGTAAAATTAAATTAAAACTATTGATTGTTTTATTTACGAAAGACAGCGACAGCGTCTATTTCGTGGCTTTGACATTGTTTGTAAAATAAAATTGTCACATTGAATTGATAGCTAGTCCCGAGTGTTGTAACGGCAAAATCGACTAAATGAATTTGAGGTGTGCGCTCACCTCATCGGTATCCGTTTTATTTTTAAAGCGTTGGTATTTACTTTTTAACCGACTTCAAAAAAAAAGGAGGAGGTTATCGATTCGACTGTATTAAAAAAAATGTTTGTTAGCTCATAACTTTTGACTGGGTTAACCGCTTTTCATGATTTTTTTTTATTTGAGAGCTGGCGCTTCCCGTGTGGTCTATTTTGACAATGGGATCCATGTGAATACCAAATAAGTCTTGCATTAAGTATTTGCGCGACACATGAACGAATAATGCGATTAGTTTAGTGCGGGGTACATACCTTAACTAAAAAGTTAAAAAATAAAAACTTTTTACAAAAAAATATCTACCGACTGTCTGAGTCGGTGGCAAAAAAACCCTTAAATATAGATCCTAAGAAGACATCGACACTTACACCGACTTCAGAAATTAAAATTATTTTTCACTTGTAGTGTTTTTTTTAAGGAAGTTGGTTGTTATTTTTTTGAAAAAGTTTTATTCGTTGCAGTGGTGACGCGTGGCAAGAATTAGCCTATTTGCATACATAATGAAAAAAGTACATCTGTGCTTTAAGTTGCTAGGCAACGAGTATTATTGGTCTGTGATGGGTCCGTGTACCGGTCCTGCTGCCCGGACTCTGTCCATGTTTACAATCATTTAAAATAAAATCATCATCGGAACAGGCATCGATTTATATCTCTGAACAATGAGGAATCTATTGGAACAACAGCGATGACGCCTTTGGTGATGTATGGTGTTTCATTGATCGGTGTGCTGTATGCTACCTACATGTGCTATAATCTCAATTCTGTGTACTATGATGATTAAAAAGTAAACAAGATTCATAGTAAGAGTATTTTAATATTTTTTGTAACTGTAATTTTTCCCTGTAACTACGATGGCTTACTGCCAAACTAACAAAAGACTTAACAATAACAATAATTTGCTTAAATCTACATTAAAAGCTCTATTTTCAGTATATTTCTCTCCTAAGCTTATTCCTTTGGCAAACATTCCATATTTTGCATAATAAGAGTCCCAGAAAGCCATGCGATCCTGGAAGAGCCCGTTATGAAGTTCCAGATTTGTGTCTATTTGTAGATAGGTCTCCGCGCTCGCAGTTACTGGTGTCCACTTGACTGGTAGAAGATTTGAAGTCGATGGTGTGGGATCTCTGAAAAATGAATACTTATCAAACGCCTTATCCACTTGACAGTCCTTGGCAACCGTAGTTGCCAAAGTGAAACTACTCTCAGTAGTCCGGACTGTCAAGTGGAATAGATTGAGAACATAACATTACCCCCTACCTATAGGTAGAACGGGCTGGAGTCCACAACTCCCCGTCTGAGCGCGTATTATTAAAATACCTGTTAAAATTCCTTCTTTCTATTCTCTTCTGTGTTATAATTACTCGTTTGGTACACAAAATTCATTTAGCTCGCGAAAATCAAAATTTCTTAAATTTTTTCAATTTGCTAGTCAATGTCAGACTGTATGTTGAACAAATATGGATTTTTAAAATTATGCCTGATTAGCTTCTGCTAGCGGCTTCACCCGCATATTATACATAGGTATAAACCTTCCTCTTGAATTTCTCTGTCTATTAATGAAAACCGCATTAAAATCCGTTACGTAGTTTAAAAGACCTAAGCGCACAGCCACGGGAAGGGACTTTGGTTTATACTATGTAAAGAAAAGCTACTGACCTGCACCTTAATTGTGAACGCACAATTTATCAGAATCTGAATGCGATTGAAGATTATTTCTAAACCACTGCGTCACTGTTCGAATAAATTGTCGGCTCAGCAACGTAAATAACGCAATGAATGTTGTTTAACTATGAATATTAAACTAATTCCTACCGATATAAAGTTCCGCAGTTACCGCTCTGCAAACTGCCAAAAATGCAAGATAATATGAATTTCGCGGGCTATCCTGGGTCTGTGAACTGTCATTCTACGATGCTAGAGATTGACAGCTCACTTCACTTAATTATGTTCTCACGGTGAGATCTTTATACAGAATGTAAGGGTAAACACCGTTATCCTTGAATCCAGTGATTTGGTTTCGTTCATCATCATCATCATCATTTCAGCCATAAGACGTCCACTGCTGGACTTAGGCCTCCCCCAATTTGGGGGGCTTTGCCATAATCGCCACGCTTGGCAGGCGGGTTGGCGATCGCAGTATGGTGGTAAAATGAATAGAGAACGCTGCTGCCCATTCTCTAGTAAGTCCCTTAGTCGCCTTTTACGACACCCACGGGAAGAAATGGGGTGGTGTTATTCTTTACGTCCGGCACCACACGGTTTCGTTAATAGAACGTAAAATCAATGAAAAAAAGCAACCTTTTTTTTTAAAGAAAATCTGCTTTTTTCCACAAGAACATTTCACCCTATGCGCGAGGGCAACAAACTTGCGTTTCAATACGCCGCGTTGCCCGACGCCGACGCACGGGTCGCGACCCCAGTCAGTCAGCTTAGGGATGTCGGAAATGCAATAAAGTATCGATATATATCGTATCGATATTTTTTGAAAATATCGATATTGATATTTTAATAAAAAAATATCGATATATCGGTATAATTTGACCGAGAATATTTGTGCTCTAAAAAAATATTTGGCCTAATCCTTGGCCTAATCTACTTCAATCACTAATCTATAGACATCATCTATATAATTATAAAAGAAAGTCGTGTTAGTTACACTATTTATAACTCAAGAACGGCTTAACCGATTTGGCTGAAAATTGGTGGAGAGCTAGCTTAGAACCAGGAGACGGACATAGAATACTTTTTATCCCGTTCGACCGCGTTCCCGTGTGACGTGACATAAAACGTCAAAGAGAATACAAGTCAATAGAAAACGTGGTATGACAAAAACGTTGTCTTCGAAGTACCAGGTTATCATAACTGGGTAGTAGCTAACCAAACATATGAGTGTCAGCTAGAAAACGCTTACCTACCAGATCACCACCGTGTACCAGGTTGTCAAACTTGGTAGGTTTATTACAACATTTATTAAATCTGAGGCGATACGAAGTTCGCTGGGTCAGCTAGTTTTTAATAAATCAAGAACAACGACAAAAAAAATAATTAATCAAACCAATATTTATATACAGACATAAGAAAAACTCTTTGGTTTATGTGCTCGGCTGTAAGATGAATTCTGTTGTTGGGTACTGCGAGATTTACGCAGATCCCACTCTCCCTGTGGAAACTGAGGACGCAGGCGTCTTGAACTTGCGTTTGTATTTTTAAGTTGCAAAAACGCATGGTAATGCTTATTTTTTAGATGTGCAGCTAAATTCGTCGTATTGCCACTGGTTTTATATGTTTTTCCACACAGATTATATACAGGACTAGCTTTTGCCCGCGGCTTCGCCCGCGTGGATGGTACGTACTACCGCGGTAAGATGTGGTAATTCAAGTTATATTATAGGTAATAGCTGCTACCCGCGACTTCGTCCGCGTGGTATTTAACAAAAAGTTTTTCATAAAAACTGTCTTTGAAAACTACGCTGACATAAGTCACAAACTACGCTGACATACGTCTCAAAATTCAGCGTGTTTTTAGTTTTTTAAACTATTATTTATTTTTTCTAAAATAAAAGTAGTCTAAGTTACTCCTTGTTACATGAGCTATCTGCCAGTGAAAATTCCGTCAAAATCGGTCCAGCCATTTCAGAGATTAGCCGGAAAAATTGTAAAAAATGTTGTTTTGGTATATGTATGTACCGTGCATACATCCATATACACTTAGTAAAAAGTAGTTATTTTAATATTGAAAACAGACACTCCAATTTTATTTATTTGTATAGATGTATAGATTTTAATTCTGTAAAGCCTTAATTGTTCCGGACGCGTTTCATATTTTGTTCAACATACCGCTTGACACTGACCCGCAAAATGCGAAAAACGAAAGAAAATCTGATTTTTGCGGACTTTCCTGACGCTTCCCCTTTAACACCAACAGAGAGACTGGTCAGACAATGGTGCCGATTCCCTTATTCACAAACTAAACTAAATTTAAGTTCAGTGCATCTTTTTCTTTCTATTTCATTAAGAAAAGGACAGAAGATAAATTTTAGTTCAGTCCTGTCAAATTAATCAGCGCTCCATACAAGTTTAGACGTGATTAAAAACTTGCCTACTAAAATTACGTCAATTTACGTCAAGCGCTGATTAATTTGACAGGACTGAACTAAAATTTATCTTCTGTCCTTTTCTTAATGAAATAGAAAGAAAAAGATGCACTGAACTTAAATTTAGTTTAGTTTGTGAATAAGGGAATCGGCACCAATAGGTCATCCACTAGTTAGAGTTCTTAATTATAAATTCACAACACTTATGTTGTTAAAGGTCAAAACCATATCTAATTAGCGAAAATCTTATAGCTTTAACTAGCTTCTGCCCGCGACTTCATCCGCGTCAAATTTTTGTTCCCCTGACCCTTCCCATCGCCTTGTATTTTTTCGTTGCTGCTCCGCTCCTTTTGATTACAGCTTAATGTTATATAGCCTATAGCCTTTCTTAATAAATAGGCTACCCAACACAAAATACTTTTTCGATTCGGACCAACAGTTCCTGAGATTACCGCGTTCAACCAAACAAACTCTTTAGCTTTATAATATTAGTATAGAAGTAATATATTAAAGTTGTAAGATTTCCAAAATGAAATCTCTTCAAATAGTTTTTATTTAGATCACTAGCTAAAAATGTATGTATCTATTACGTACCCGTATTTAGCAAAATTCGTCCACAAAAGGCTGACCCTGTCGATGATAACTTGGTCTGCTGGCGTTGTATTCTTTATCAGAGGAATATCGAACATGTATCCCAACTCGTCACCATGTGTGGAGCCTGCAGTGGTTATGTTGTCGCGAATTTTCATGAAATTGCGACCGCCATCATACGAGAACAAATATCTGTACACGGTACAATGATTTTGTACATAATACCTCACAGTCCTCTCTATAGGGTAATTAAAAGTTAAATCTGATGCGAAATTAACAATATCAACTTTTAAATTGTCGAGATAAAAGCATTTTATTATATCAATTGCATTAGAACTATCCGCCATTTTGGAAACCGAAAAACCGTTATTTAATTCTGCGACGAAGTCAAAAGTTTCGTATCGGTCTTCTCTAGGATAGAAATAAAGCATTTCTTTCGATGTCCCACCAATCATAAGTTTCATATTTAGCAAGTTCCTCATTTTTGGTGTTTTAGTTATAAGTTGCCCATCAATACAAGGCCGGAAATCATAAAGTTTCGTGATGTTGATGATCGTATTTATATCTGTGGCTGAGATAGTTTGAACAAAGCTGTCAAAGTTGACATTCTCGTCATCCAGACCGACATCCTTAACGAATGTCGCAGTGTCTGTGACTTGGTTTACCAATGATGAGACAACCACGCCACTTTGCAGAATTACTTTATTAAATACGATATCTTCATTGAATAATAGATGAAAGTGTATTGAAACGGAGCCGGAGCTATGTCCAAAAAGCAGAATATTGTCAGGATTTCCTCCGAAGCTTCCGATATTGTTTTTAACCCATTTTAAAGCCAGGCTCTGGTCTTTCAGCGCTTGGTTATTGTACTTATTCAGTGTTATATTATTGAAGAAGGGGTGAGACATAGCGTTCTGAAAAAAGATGATAATTATGTTAGCACTGAACTGCCTGCATTATTACTACCTATACGAATAGCTCTATTTGGCGTGAATTAATTCATCCCGCTCTAGTTTTCCCGCTGAATCTCATAGAACATCATACAACATAACATTTAGAAGCCGTGAGCGTAACATTTAGAAACCAATTACAGATTAGAAGACGTGAGTAGTGCGCTTCTACGGTCCGCAGGGCCTGACGGCATTCCGCCTTACATATTTAGGGATTGTCTAGTAGCGCTGGCTAGGCCTCTTCTTCATATTTATAACCAGTGCCTCAAAGCTTCCGTGTTTCCGGAGAGGTGGAAAGTGTCCCGCGTTGTTCCGGTTCCGAAAGCAGGGTCAGCAGAATCGGTGGATGGGTACAGACCAGTTGCGGTATTGTCTACGCCGGCGAAGGTGATGGAAACTGCTATACATAAGAGCATATATCTTCAGGTTAGCGCACAGCTGTCAGACGCTCAGCATGGGTTTCGACCAGGAAGAAGTACCACCAGTAACCTTCTCTGCCACATGGCTCATCTGGTGCCGACGGTGGATGGTGGGGGGCAGACTGATGCTGCTTACTTTGACTTTAGAAAAGCATTCGATTTAGTCGATAATGACATTTTGCTTAAACAGTTTGCAGGTATTGGTTTCACCCCACACTCTCTCCAGTTTTTTGCCAGTTATTTGAGGGATAGGCAGCAATATGTGGAATATGCGGGACACGTATCAAATCCATATTTCACTAGGTCCGGGGTAAGTCAAGGTAGTAACCTTGGCCCTTTGGGCTTTCTTCTGGTGGTAAACGACCTACCAGAAGTAGTCCAAGACGCGTCTTGTCTGTTGTTTGCTGACGATTTCAAATTAGCCCTCGCGATAAAGAGCAGCGATGACTGTGTCAGGCTACAAAGGGATATTGATAGGGTAGTGAGATGGAGCAAAGAAAATCTCTTACAATTTAATAGCACGAAGTGTGTGACCATCACTTTTTCTCGCGCACACAATCCCATCTTACATACCTACTATGTTGACGGGTCGCCTATGGAACGGGTCACAGAAGTCAAGGACTTGGGAGTAAAATTTAACACTGGTCTGACTTTTCGGGATCACATCAAGCGTTGCTGTAAAAGAGCGTATAGAAATGTAGGTTTCGTGCTTCGTACGGTCCGAGGTTTCATAAATGTGAAAGCTATTGTAGCATTATATAATGCATTGGTGAGGAGCCAGTTAGAATGTAACGCAGTTATCTGGTCTCCGCATGAAGCTAAATATAGTCTCATGCTGGAGAGGGTACCAAATAAATTTATTAGATATTTATATATGCGCTATTATGGAGTCTATCCCTTTTACCCGTTAATGTATCCAACCTTATTTTATTCTAGGTATGGTAGGATACAACGAGCTAAGGGTTAGGAGGGATCTTGCACTCGCCTCATATATATTTAAAATACTGAGAGGGAAGGTGCATAATGCAGTTGTTTTAGGCCAGGTGGGTCTGTGTGTTCCGGACAGGTACGTGTGGCGACGACGGCAGCCACGACTGCTGGTGGAACCGCGTGCTAGGACCAACCTTCTGAAGGAGGCGCCGCTGACGCGTGCACTCCGCACGCTCAACATCATAGCGAGTGAGATAGACCTATTCTGTTGTTCTCTGAGTGAATTCACAAGGAATGCTTTGTTTGTTATTAGTTATAGGTATTAGTTATAAGGAACAATTATGTTAAAGTATTAATTAAGGCACATTTACCGCATTGGTTAGCTGTAAAGGTAGATGTATGATGATAAATAAATAAATAAAAATAAATAAACATAGTTCCTTGATAGAACAAGGAGAAAGCAAAATTGTAGGAACTGCTTGATAGGAGCTGCTTGTTCCGTCAACGATCATATCGCTGATCATTTTAGAACTTTGCTTTCTCTGCGTCCGGGTATGGTCGAGCAAGTTGATAAATTGATAATGAATTTATAGCCGACTGAAAGCGAGTTGAAAAAAGTATGCAAAATATAATTCTGTGGTGACGATTGGGCAGTGGGCACGCGAGCATCCACGTGGAGAGATCTTCGAACATATGCTGTACCCGCCATCTGACTGCGATAGGATGACCCACGTTTCTGTAATTTATCTTCAGTGACTACAAGAATGAGCGAGGGAGAGTGAGTGTGTGTGTGTGATTGTGTTCTTCAATAAGTGATCATTGACAACTTTTCATTCTTAAAACTCTTGAACTGAAAGCCAACTCTTATAATTAAAACGTTCAAATTCTAGTCGCAGTCTCATCTCGGCGACAATCAAATGTCAGTGTAGATAATGCCTATGGCATTAACAACTCCTCTGTACATTAATGTGCTTAACGTATTAAATAAATAAATACATTTGAACGTTCTTATAATGACGAGAATTGATCCTCTGATCGTATCTTGTACTAACATATCTGATTTGTGCTTATGTCGCAAACTCTAAGCACAAAAATTTGATAATCTTGGAGGTATATTTTATTACCTATCTTTGTACTAATACAATAATATAACGTGTTCTAAGGAATAAACAGCTCTCTCACTTATCAGATAGTTCAAATAACACTAAATAATAAAATCAAGTCATTCTTTATCTTTTTCAATGTCACACCTCCCGCAGCGGTTTAGCAACGTTCATAATTCATTTTAATCTATATATATAAAAATGAATCCCTATTTCCCTTGGTCACGACATCACGCGTGAACGGCTGGACCGATTTCACTTTTTTTTTTTGTTGTGTTTGTAATTGTCAGGAGAAGGTTCTTATGAAAGAAAAAATTAAAAAAAATTGCGCGGAAAATTAGAAAATTTAAGAACACTTATTTAAGAATACTTGAGTTCTGCGACTTTAATTTGTACGTCTAATTGCTGGCAATTTCATTTTATGAAATCGGCACAGTAGTTTTTGAGTTTATTCATTACAGACATACACACATATGCCTTCGAAGTACCAGGTGGTTATAACTTGGTATAAGCTTATCAAACCGCAATGCCAGTTAGAAAACGTTTTATGCCTTTGAAGTACCAGGTGGTCATAACTTGGTATAAGCTTATCAAACCGCAATGCCAGTTAGAAAACGTTTTATGCCTTTGAAGTAGGGATGTTACGGAAGTGGTTTTATCGGAATCGGAGTCGGAATCGGAGCTTTTAAATTTAGTTTATAGGACTCGGAACCGGAACCGGAACCGTAACCGGAACCGGAACCGGAATCGGAGTCGGAGTCTGAGATGGTGAAAAAAAAGAGATGTGTTAAGGATACATAATAAAATACAACAATGTAATCAGCCTCTTTAATTTCAATTAAAAACGATAAAAATTATTATAATTATGTTTCAGCACACACAGCTATTTAAAATAAGAATGTCATAATAATATGGTTTTCAGAATTTCTTAAAAATAAAAAAAAGAGTTAAATCTGATGTATTGACTCTAAAAGTAGCATATTATATTTAATAAATAAAAGCTTGGAAGCTTTATCACCATCCAGTCTATTTCTTAGTGGGCTGTATATTAGGCCAGCACCACTAAAAAGTTGCTCGCTAGCTACCGAGCCTGGTGGACAGGACAAATATTGGCGAGCAATCGGTTTAAGATATTGGAATTTTGTATTTCCATTCACTTTCCACCACAATAAGGGATCGTCACCGATAGGTATACGTTTTTCTCTAATATACTCATTAATTAAACCTTTAAATATAAGAAACTTGTCAAAAACTTGGTTGGATGAATTATCAATATTATCATCGTCATCATCGCTACTCAACAAAATATTGGATAATATTGTCTGGACATTACTAGTGGTAGGTTCTGGTGAAGCCATTCTTGCCCGTTTTTCTGGTGGAACGTTAATATTTTCAGTAATATTTCTAGAATTATCTTCATCTCCAGCATTAAGTAATGTCATCAATTCGGTTTCAACTTTCTCCTTAATAACTTCGTTAAAAAATTTTGCTTTATATCGAGGATCTAGGTATGTAGCTATTGCAAAGTAATTGTTCAATTGAAGGTCTCCAAATCTTGAATTTAATTGGTCGATGGCACATTTTATTATTGTTTTGAATTTTTCACTTGTGTCTGGTTTACTGTCTTCTATTTGTAAAGTATGCTTTAGTGTGTGTATTAATGGAATCACTGATGAGATGCTCGTATTACTGTCACTCATATTGCGGGTTATCTCTTCAAAAGGTCGTAGTATAGTTACTAGTTTTTTGAGCTGCAACCATTCTTCAGGAGATAATTGTGTGATATTGAATTTACACGCGTACAAACATAGTGAATCCTGTATTTTAATCATTCGCTCCATCATATAAAATGTACTATTCCACCTGTAACAAGTAATATTATCATAATTAAGTGACAGTAATAATTTATAATTTAATTTGAAATAGGTACTAAGTATCTAGTGTAAATATAAACTAATATAAATACAAAATAAATCCATATTTATATAAAATTATTTATAACTAGCTGTGCCCGGGCTTCGCTCACGCATTTTTAACTAATTTGTGTACTAATAATAACAAATGTTTTAATTTTTCAACATATCTACGACACAACATCACAAAGTTCTAGATACCGTGAAAAAAACGTCAATCGTTGGTTAGTCAACAGTTAATGTTTTGCCTAACGAAAAGGATGGTTTGTCCCTCCACAAAAAAAAAAAAAACAACTTAAAAAATTACATTTTATGATCGAACTCGCTACGCGTTGTGCAGCAGCCAGTTGCACAGCCACTACGTCAACCGTGCAGTCATTGTCATAGTTAAATAACTGTGACTGGTGGGTCGTGGGTTCGAGTCCCACTTACAGTTTTTGTTTTTCGAATTTATTTATTGTTTAGGTAGGTATTAAATAAAGTAACATATTATGTACTAAAGCTTATACACAACATAATGTAAATATTTTGGATTAATAAATAATGTAATTTTAGAACTTACCGTGTACTACATTCTTGCACCACACCTAAAACTTCTTGGTTAAGTTGTTCTTTTTGTATTTTATGTAGTTCACTTTGAGCAATTTGGGAATGATTAAAATGCGTCGAAACTTTTTTGCATTTCGCTAATAAGTTTTTGATTTCTTCGTCACAATCTAACGTAGCTCGCACACATAGTTGTAATTGATGTACAGTACAACTGATATCAGGTATTCCAGCGAGTCTCATTGCTCTTATCATGTTAGATCCAGAATCGCGAATAAAACAGTGAACTTTATCATTGCTTATGCCCCATTCAATTAACATACAATTTATTTTTTCTTGAATTAAGTCCCCTGTATGTCTACCGTCGAATGTGTGGCATTTTAAAATAACTTTTATCCTCTTAAAGTTATCAGTTATTCCGTGCGCTGTTAGACTCAATAACGATACATTCGAACTTGGTTCGCTCCAAATGTCTGTAGTAAATGAGATTTTCTCAAATTGTTTTATCAAATCATTTATTTTCTTTGCTATTGTTGCATATAACTCACCACAAATATATTCGGTAAAAAACTGTCTACCCCGTAACTGGTAATTCGGTGCAATGAACTGTAGAAGTCGTCGAAATCCAATACCTTCTACGAAATTGAAGGGTAGATCTTGCAAAGCGATCATTTCAGAAATCAATTTGTCTATTTCCATTGATTTAGCATTGGAATTACACCATTTTTGATTTTTAGTCAAAATTTCTTTCATTGTAATTTGTTTTTTTGCCTCTTGAAGAGGCGTTGAAGTTGAAGGCTGTTCTGTAGGTTTCTTCTGTGTTTCTAATTTAATTAACTCTTCATAATCAGTAGCATGCATAGATTTGAGATGACTTTTTAAAGAAGAAGTCGTACCTCCCTTTCGGGAATACGTCTTCTCACAACGTTTACATTTTGCCGTATTTACACTAACTTCACTGAAGTAGTTCCATATAAAACTAGATTTTGGCTTCATTGTCCAAAAATCCAAATCAAACACAGTTACACAAACTAGTAGATAACTCAATACTTAATTGACACGTTCGTCGCGCAACCACAAAACAATAACAAACCTTCATCAAGATTGCGTAACAAGAAGTGAAATAGTAAGTACGTAATCGACGACAGAAAGCACACGGGGAGTGGGGCTGCGCGACCTGCAAAAACCTGTTCATACGTGTTGACCGCGACCGCCGCTATGCTTCGACCTCCGATTAAAACTTCCGATTTAAAGTATCGGAGCCGAAGGCGGAACCAGATGTAATATCAATCGGAAGTTCCGACTTATCGGAATCGGAGTCGGAGCTCCGTAACATCCCTGCTTTGAAGTACCAGGTGGTCATAACTTCTTGCCAGGATCGCGAGATTTGTTCGAAAGAGTTACCGTGGCCCTCACCCTGGCATAGCCAACTGAAGGAACACGGGTGGGTTTTAGTTAATAAAAGTCTGACCCGGGCCTCCAGCTTCGCCCAGAGCGCGAGACGTGATTAGATGATTTTCCACCCGAAAAAAAAGGTGGTCATAACTTGGTATGGTATGAGCTAGGCAGATCAGGCTGTCTCCGCAACCCCACGTCTGAGCGCGTAAGGTATGAGCTATCTATTAAACAGGAGTGTCAGCTTGCAAACGCGTTGTCTTTAAATACCACAACCATACCTGGGTAGGATCTCACATAACCTGATGGTCAGCTAGATAACTTTTATGCCTTCGAAGTACCAGGTTGTCATAACTGGGAAGGAGCTTGCTAAATATAAGAGTGTTATCTAGAAAACGCTTTATGCCTTCGAATTAGCAGGTTGTCATAACCCGGTAGGAGCTCACCTCACCTGATTGCCAGGGTCGCGAGATTTGTTCGAAAGAGTTACCGTGACCCTGGCATATAGGCAACTGATGGAACACGAATGGGCTGCCCACCAACAAAAAAAAATGTCAGCTAGGAAACGCTTCATGCCTTCAAAGAAGCAGGTTGTCATAAATTGGGTAGGAGCTTTATGATCTTTGTAATCGCTAAACAAAGAAGAGTCACCTAGAAAACGCTTTATGTCTTCGAAGTACCAGGTAGTCATTTGCCTGTCCTTAGCAACGCAAACAACTTCATGAATTTTGTGGAACTGTCAAAATGAAGGGGATTCCTACTGATACTGTATTACGTACCCTGTGGGTATGTGTCAGGTAAAAAACGCTTTATGCCGACAACGTACCAGGTTATCATAACTTTGCAGGAGCTTACCAAACAAAGGACTGTCAGCTAGATAACGCTTAATGCCTTTGAAGTACCAGGTTATCATAACTTGGTCGGAGCTAACCAAACATATGAGTGTCAGCTAGAAAACGCTTACCAGATCACCACCGCGTACCAGATTGTCAAACTTGGTAGGTTTATAACAACATTTATTGAACCTGAGGCGATACGAAGTTCGCTGGGTCAGCTAGTCTTCAAATAAATATGAAGTAGGTTATTGACCGACATATTGTTAAGAGGGGAAAAAATAACACTTGCATAATGTTCCCTTAGCTGGGAAACAGGACTTCTCTCTGGGGAAGGGTGGTGGACTGTAATGCAGCATGCTGGCCCATTGCTGGTTGGTACATGTCACATGTCTTCCTAGCTCACAGTTTTTGGTGGGCTTGTCAGTTTCCTCCGGATGATTTCCTTCATCGTGAGCAGTGGTAATAATTTATACAGAACAAGGCGCCGATTATGCGATTATCGGACCACAGTAGTGACCCAGTGGTATCAGCCGCGACTTATGAGTTGTAGGTCGTTGATTGGAACCCAGGCAGGCGTTTTACTTTGTGTAAATAATTTCATCACCACTGCTCTCAAAACGGTGAAGGAAAACATCGTGAGGAAACCGGCATGTCTTAGAACCAAAAATTCTAAGACATGTGACATCTACCAACCCGCACTGGGCCCGCGTGGTGGTTTATGGCCCCCTCCCTCTCACCGAGAGGAGGCCTATTTCCCAGCAGTGGGAACGTTATAGGCTGCTGATGATGATGATGACTTAAAGTCTCGTAATTATAATTTGTTAAGATCTTACAATTGTTTTCGTCATAATAATTGAGCTTACTAGGTACCAATAGTCCGAGCAAAGAGACATTTTCACGTCAATACACAATTGTGAAGACTTACCCCAAAAGGATTTGTTTCATTAACTAGTCCATAAGGAATGCCCAGGAACACGGTATATTGTTCGTTGTCAAGCCCACGTATTTGCCCCACTGGGGTTTCTACCGAAATCGTTGTTCCTGAATACCCATGAACACAGACATTCAGTGTAAAGAGACAGCTTAATAGTTTAAGAAACATGTTTGCTCACTTTCACTTTTAAACTAAGTATTTTCGACAATAACGAGAATATCAGGTAAACCAAAGACAACAAAAAAAAAACTTCGAAATTCAAAATAAGCGGGAAAAGCTTTTGCTTCGAAGAAAACCGAAATAATATTAACATTCACGAAAATGTATAAGCGGGTATGTACAGTATGATTCTCTCTTAATATTAATTAAATACTGTTGCCCTGTCTTATCTAAAATATTTACTTCGCAATAAAAATCTTCTGTATAGTAATTAAAACTAAGCACTTTGAAGATAAAAATTTGGGTTCAGTGGCTTACCGTTTATACTATATTATACTAGCTGCGCCCCGCGGTTTTACCCGCATAAGTTTTGATACCGGGGGAATATAGGGATAAAAGTATCCAGGCCATCGTCTACCCTTATTCCAAGAAGCAATAGGTATGTTGAAACTGTTTGTACCCCTCGTCACTTGTCCTTTTTTTTCTGCGTGGGAAATCATCAAATGACGTCTCCCGCTCTGGGAGGAACGAGAGGGCGTATCAGACTTTTACTGACTAAAACCCACCCGTGTTCCTTCAGTTGCCTGTGCCAGGGCCACGGTATCTCTTTCGATCAAATCCGTGACCCTGGTAGGCATCGGTCCTAGCACAGAAGACCCCTTCAATGTGTGCTGACAACTCTTTGAAGCGCACCCTAATTGCGAAACGCACAATTTATTAGAATTTGAATGGGATTGAAGAATATTTCTAAACCATTGCGTCATTTGTTCGAATAAATTGTCGGCTCAGCAACGTAAATAACGCAATTAATGTTGTTTAACTATGAATATTAAACCAATTCCTACCGATAAAAAGTTCCGCAATTACCCCTCTGGTCCTTACTGGTCACTAGGTCATTTGTCCCTAAAGGTTCATTAGGAAACCAGCGTCAGACAGCATCTGTCTAGCATTCATGATGAAATATATCTTGTGACGCAGCTGTGAGGCACACACCGTTATTATTTATTTTCACTTTTTTTGAACTGTGTTGTCTTTCAATGCCAAATATCATCCAAATCCATAGTCGTTTTAGCGTGAAAGCGAAACAAACAAACACACAAAAGTCAACAATATTCTCTTGATTAAGTATTTATGTTTAGATTTAATTAATGGCCTTGAAAGCAATTCATTTATATGAGCGTGCCCGCCTTCTGGCTGTGGGTGAGTGGGAGTCGGGCCTCTGGCTTCAGGCACTACCGTCACCCAACATAGGTACTATGGTGAGTGACATCACCTTCCGGATTGCTACATGCCTGCGTCTGGGCGCTCCTTGCGTGGCTTTGCATCGCTGCCAATGCGGTGAAGGTGTCGACTGCCTCGGACACCATGGCCTATCCTGCAGTAGGAGCGCAGGCCGGATAGCACGGCACGCCAGCATCAATGACATCATCCGTCGTGCTCTTGTCACCGCCGGGGTGCCAGCTGTTCCAGAACCCAATGGCTTGGCATGCGACGATGGGAAGAGACCTGATGGAATGACCATAATGCCTTGGAAGCTAGGTCGGCCTTTGGTGTGGGACGCAACATGTGTCGATACCCTTGCTCCATTCCATCTTCTCAGCACGGCGGGCTGTGCTGGAGCGGCTGCTGCAGGCGCTGAAAAC
This sequence comes from Aporophyla nigra, assembly GCA_947507805.1. Classification (NCBI taxonomy): domain Eukaryota; kingdom Metazoa; phylum Arthropoda; class Insecta; order Lepidoptera; family Noctuidae; genus Aporophyla; species Aporophyla nigra. Next base: position 25,049 of record OX382319.1, read on the forward strand.
CTCAAAGGGCGCAAATATTCTAACCTAATTGGAAATTATATATTCGAGCCGTTTGTGGTTGAAACTCTAGGGCCATGGGGTCCGAGTGCTCACGTAGTATTCCGAGACATTGCCAAGCGGCTAGTCGACTCTTCACGTGACCAGAGGGCTGGCCTATTTTTTGGTCAAAAAATCAGCATTGCCATACAACGTGGCAATGCTGCCAGCCTTTTGGGCACGTTTCCTGTTGACAACGATGCAGACGAATATTTTGATGCTTTATGATTATTTATTTTTATATTGTATATACATGTACATATTTTTTACTTAGATTTTAAATTATGTATATATTGTAAGATATTATAGTCAATGTCAAAGTGTATATTCCCAATATTTATATTGTTTAAATATATATGCATATGATGATAATGCCTGCATAGACGTGTTATCAATTCGGAGAAAAAAAAAACTGGCCAAGTGCGAGTCGGACTCGCGCACCGAGGGTTCTTTAAAAACCTGCAGGTATTCACGGTTTATGCATAAGGTTTATGTTTATGAAAATGAATGTTTTTTTAAAAAATTTATATTTGAGTTGACTGAATGGAAGGTAAATTGTGGTTTATGATTTATGACGTATTAAAAAAAAAACTACTTATTAGATCTCGTTCAAACCAATTTTCGGTGGAAGTTTACTTGGTAATGTACATCATATATATTTTTTTAGTTTTATCATTCCCTTATTTTAGAAGTTACGGGGGGGGGGGGGGTAACACACATTTTACCACTTTGGAAGTGTCTCTCGCACAAACTATTCAGTTTAGAAAAAAATGATATTAGAAACCTCAACATCATTTCTGAAGACCTATCCACAGATACCCCACACGTATGAGTTTGATGAATTTTTTGTTTTTGATTTTCAGTTCTATGTATGGGGAACCCCAAATATTATTGTTTTTTTTCTATTTTTGTGTGAAAATCTTAATGCGGTTTACAGAATACACCTACTTACCAAGTTTCAACAGCATAGCTCTTATAGTTTCGGAATAAAGTGGCTGTGACATACTCGGACAGACAGACAGACAGACGGACAGACAGACAGACAGACATGACGAATCTATAAGGGTTCCGTTTTTTGCCATTTGGCAACGGAACCCTAAAAAGAAGAAAGATTATTTTGCTTAATGATCTAGACATTCTAGACTAGTGACCCGCTCTTGCTTCACGCGGCAGCACGAATAACACCATTCCATTTCTTCCCCTGGGCGTCGTAAGAGGCGACTATGGGACTTACAAGAGAATGGACAGCAGCGTTCTTTATGCATTTTACCACCATATTGCGACCGCCATCCCGCCTGCCAAGCGTGGCGATTACGGCAGCCCCCCAAATTTGGGAAGGCCTATGTCCAGCAGTGGACGTCTTTCGGCTCAAATGATGATGAATCGGGTAAAATAAACCTTAAAGCCGATTTAGAAAATTGTTTCACTGACAGAAAGTAATACTATTACTGTGAGCTCTAAGGAACTTTGAAGAGGAGCAGGTGGACCAGTGGTTACCGACTGACGTGTCGAAGGTCGTGAATTCGAACCCAGACTGGCGCATTACTTTGTGTAACTTATTTCATCACCACCGCTCTCAAAACGGTGAAGGAAAACATCGTGAGGAAACCGGCATGTCTTAGATTAAAACATTTGAAGACATGTGACATCTACCCGCACTGGGTCCACGAGGTAGATTAAACCCTACTCCCTCTCGCAGAGGACGCCTGTGTCCCAGCAGTGGGAACGTTTTAGGATGATTATGCATACCGTACGTTTGACAGTATACATAGACGCCTACCAAGCGGGTGAAGGCGCGGGCTGAATCCTGAAATGATCCGTAGCCGTGAAGCACACTATTTACTTTCACTTTTATTTTGTTATTTGTGTTTCAGGAACTGAGTCCAAATAATCCTTATTCTTTCAGCATAAGTTAGTGTATAGATATAGATTCGGGAATACAGGATGTTATGTAGGCGGCCTCAAAGAGATGTCAGCAGTACTGAAGGGGTCTGCTAAGTGCTAGGACCGATGCCTGCCAGGGCCGCGAGATTTGTTCGAAAGAGTTACCGTGGCCCTGGCATATGGGCAACTGAAGGAACACGGGTGGGTTTTAGTCAGTAAAAGTCTGACACGCCCTCCAGCTGCCCAGAGCAGGAGACGTCATTTGATAATTTCACAACCACAAAAAAAAAATGTAGGCCCGCCTGGTATGTCTACCGAAAAAACCCTAGGCATAGAATTCCCTCAAAATCGGAGATTAGCCGGAACAAACAGACACACTTTTTATTAATTTTTTATTTCATAACAAAAAACTTATCACTTTTTAGGGTTCCGTTGCCAAATGGCAAAAAACGGAACCCTTATAGATTCGTCATGTCTGTCTGTCTGTCTGTCCGAGAATGTCACAGCCATTTTTTTCCGAAACTATAAGAGCTATGCTGTTGAAACTTGGTAAGTAGATGTATTCTGTAAACCGCATTAAGATTTTCACACAAAAATAGAAAAAAAAAAAACAATAATATTTGGGGTTCCCCATACATAGAACTGAAATACAAAAAAAAAAATTTCATACATATACAAATGTTTTTATTTGTTGAACATAGGTAGTTTAGGTACAGATGTTGTAATTATTAAGGAACGCTATGTCTAGCCGTTATCGGCGTACAAATATTAAGATGCTACTAACATGATGATTATAATAAATTATGAGACAATTATCACTCATTATTAAACAATTATTATCAATACAATAAAACATTCCAATAAAATATAATAATAATAAATTCTAGTATAAAATGTCAAATCAATAAACAATAAAAATAAAGTAGTTATAATATGTCATAGTTCTAGTTTAAAATGTCAATTATATAATAAAAATAATGTAATTATAATGTGTCAATTAGGTATTGGTTCACCGTATAATAAGTTTTTTCATACAATAATTTCAGTAAAGCCTTTTTAAAATCGTGTATGTTATTTATTTCTTTAATACGTCTAGGGATTTTATTATAGACCTTAGGTGCCATTCATAACTTTTTGAATAAAGAGCAGAGTTGTGTGGCTTAGCGCATATCTCTCTATTGCGTCGTTTAGATCTCAATGATTCGAATAACTGGAAGTTTGATTTGACGAATACTGCTGTCTCAGAAATGTACATACAGGGCAAATTTAATAGTTTAAATTATTTAAAATATGGAATACAGCTTTCAGTTGGTTTAAGTTTAAACACAGCACGCACACATTTTTTTTGGGCCCTAAAGGCAATTTCTTTGTCAGTGGAATTTCCCCAATATATTATTCCAAATCGTAATGTAGATGTGACATAGGCCTTGTAAGAAATTAAAACTACGGACTTATTTACTATTTTTGCTAAATTGTATAGCGCATATGAGTACTGGTTTAGATTTTTGCAAACAGTTTCCACGTGACACTTCCAGTTTAAGTGATTATCTAAGTGAAGTCCCAGGAATTTAGCACTACTTGTTTCAGCTATTGTTTGATTTGCATAAGCTATCTTTAAGTCATTTTTTTTTTTTGTTCTTGTAACCAATTTATGATGCAAAGGACGGATTTGTTTATGTCATCTGCATAAGTTTTTATATTTTTACATGGGACAATAAGAGTACTGTCATCGGCAAACAAAACAGTTTGATGCTCAGTGCATTTTGGCAAATCGTTAATATATATCAGAAACAATAAGGGCCCAACTACAGTTCCTTGGGGTACACCACACGTTGTATCTCTAATTGGTGACATATAGGTAACTTCTGTCTTAGATTTAGAACAAATTTTATTCAGAACAGTGGCTTGCTTACGTCCAGTGAGATATGTTTTGATCAAATTTAATATGTTTCCCCTGACGCCGTATCGTTCTAACTTACCCAGTAATATTTCGTGATTTACGTTCATCAAACCCATACGTGTGGGGTATCTATGGATGGTCTTCAAAAATGATATTGAGGTTTCTAATATCATTTTTTTCTAAACTGAATAGTTTGCGCGAGAGACACTTCCAAAGTGGTAAAATGTGTCCCCCCCCCCCCCCCCATAACTTCTAAAATAAGGGAATGATAAAACTAAAAAAAATATATGATGTAGGTACATTACCATGTAAACTTCCACCGAAAATTGGTTTGAACGAGATCTAGTAAGTAGTTTTTTTTTTAATACGTCATAAATCGTAAACCACAATTTACCTTTCATTCAGTCAACTCAAATATAAAAATTAAAAAAAACTTTTAATTTCATAAACATAAACCTTATGCATTAACCGTGAATACCTGCAGGTTTGTACGGAACCCTCGGTGCGCGAGTCCGACTCGCACTTGGCCAGTTTTTATTTATTTGTATAGATTTATCATTTCATGCAATAAGCTGGCGCTCACACAGACGTAATAATATTGTAGCGCGCTGGTTATCGCCGACAGTTGAAAATGTTCGTGTGTATTTGAACAGAACTCTGTGGGATTCTCCAGGCTCGCCTCGACACCGACACTTGAAAATACCACCGTCGACTTTTGGGCGGTTTCGATTGAAAATAAAACAATATTGACATTATAACTAATTTATTATCTAAGAAAGTTATTTACAACAATATGTTACGTACGTATCATAGCCAGTAACAACACACACACGTCATAGTAATGCCACAGTAGGCCGCACGTCACTGGTAATGAAACCAGTATAAACTGGCCTCGCATTCTATTAAAGCTCTGTACTACGTTAGGCCAGTTCCAGCATAGCTATTCACAACCATTTGATCATCATCATTCAAGCCGAAAGACGTCAACTGCTGGACGTAGGACTCCCCCAATTTGGGGCGGGGGAGGGGGTAAACCATCTGTACTAAATATTTAATCTTAGTTTAATTCCCACCAATCTTACTTTTTTATTCAAATTAAATTAATTCGAATCTTGATTTGTGTATTATATATATTGCTAGATTTATGCTTTTTAGGGTTCCGTTGTCAAATGGCAAAAAACGGAACCCTTATAGATTCGCCATGTCTGTCTGTCTGTCTGTCCGAGTATGTCACAGCCACTTTTCTCCGAAACTATAAGAGCTGTGCTATTGAAACTTGGTAAGTAGATGTATTCAGTGAACCGCATTAAGATTTTCACACAAAAATAGAAAAAAAGCAATAATATTTGGGGTTCCCCATACATAGAATTGAAACTCAAAAATTTTTTTTTCATCAAACCCATACGTGTGGGGTATCTATGGATAGATCTTCAAAAATGATATTGAGGTTTCTAATATCATTTTTTTTTAAAACAATAATATTTGGGGTTCCCCATACATAGAACTGAAACACAAAAAAAAATTTTAATCAAACCCTTACGTGTGGGGTATCTATGGATAGGTCTTTAAAAATGAAATTGAGGTTTCTAATATCATTTTTTTCTAAACTGAATAGTTTGCGCGAGAGACACTTCCAAAGTGGTAAAATGTGTGTCCCCCCCCCCGTAACTTCTAAAATAAGGGAATGATAAAACTAAAAAAAATATATGATGTACATTACCATGAAAACTACCAACGAAAATTGGTTTGAACGAGATCTAGTAAGTAGTTTTTTTTTAATACGTCATAAATCGTAAACCACAATTTACCTTTCATTCAGTCAACTCAAATATAAAAATTAAAAAAAAAACATTTAATTTCATAAACGATGATGACGAATGATGATGATGATGACCTGCAGGTTTGTACGGAACCCTCGGTGCGCGAGTCCGACTCGCACTTGGCCGGCTTTTTACATCACTTTTTTCATCAATATAGTAATAAATATAAAATATCTAAATATCCAGTGCATGTGGTGTTAACTAGTAAGTAACATATTGCTACGTGTCCCCAGACATGTGTTACTACTGACATGTGGAACACTGACACTGTACCTAATGCTCATCTACAATTCTATACTAATCTTAGAAAGAGGTCAGTAAGTTTATCTTAGAAAGAGGTCAGTAAGTTTGTAAGTATCTCCAGAATTACTGATCCAATTCCGAAAATTCTTTCACTAATGGGAAGCTAGAGTATTAATAGCAAGATGGCGTCGATATTTCAGCTGAAAATCGTGCAAATGCAGTCTATATATTTATTCTCAAGTAGAAAATTAAAAATCCTTCAAACAATAATTTTAAGCTATTTTTTTTTAAAATGAAATATAGATATTAGATAATAAATCCTTAAAATTTCATAAATTTATCTTTAACGGTTGATTTGTAATCTATTTCTTAATTAAAAGTAATACAAAATTTTCATTGTAAAAAAAATATCATAAAATGAAAATTTTGAAAAATCGTTTGAGTGGTTACTTTTTCATAGTGACTACTTGAGAAAAAAATTATAGACTTAATTTTCATGATCAAGTGGAAAATGGCGGGGGGGGGGGGGGTCCACGTTAACGTGGTCTTGCTCATAGTACTGTTAAGATCACCATCTCCCGAACAGATTTCAGTAGCACATTTAAATTCATGCCAGTTTTAGCGGAGATCCCGATCACATCCATCTTTGTCCGTACATCCTCGAATGCCCTCCTCCCTTCCTCTAAGTCTATCTTATTGACGACAACACACGTCTTTCTCTCACTAAATTTAGCGTTGTACTGCTTCAGTTCGTAGGAGAGTGTCTCGTACTGTTGTAGAGGGTCGCTTGTCGCGTCCAGGAGGTAAATCAGACCTCTGCAGCGCTCCGCGTGCTGGAGGAACTGAATGCCTGGAAATATTGTGAGGACTGATTGTAACACCATGACGGTATTCCTTAAATGGGTAGACAGAGACGCGTTTGGGTAAAAAGATGCATACTATAATGACAAGAATTCATTTCGATTTCCATCTGCAAGTCTATTGCCGTCAACCAGGCACTAATGCAGACTAAAAACAACAAAACAAACAAAGGATACTATACGATACACTATAGATATTTGACATTGTGTGTTTAGATATAGAACGTTTTTATTTCCGCCCGGAGTCCATAGGGTTGGTAACAATTGTTCTTAACGTCTAGTGTTAGTAGGTTACAGATACAGATACAAATATACAAGATATCAGCACGGAGCGGACACTTTATCATCATCTGCTATTTGACATTTTAGACATTGCTTGGTATAAATTCTATTTAAATAAGAATATACAGGATACGTTTTTATCCAGTGTTGCAAATTTTAACAAATTAAACTTAAACGAGTTATAATAACCATGCAATTTTAATTTTCATATATTTTAGTACAAAAAAATTAAGTTATCGTTAGCGAAAGATGTTTATTTTGAAACTTGTTTTTATGGTAAAGAGCGCGCGGCGGCGGCGCGGCGGCGAAGGTGAACGACCGAGCGTAGCTACAAGTACCTACCAGCTGTTCGATCAGTCAAAATTCTAAGAAATTCGAACCTACGCCGGCGCGCGGTTACTGACCTATTCCTATTGTCGATATCATATTACGAAATATGTAGGGTGTCCAAAGTTTACTGATTTAAGGTCGGATAAAAATAAAAAATAAAGTATTGAAAAAATTAATGAAATGTGTTCTATTACTGATACTGAACCACAAAAAATTTGCGCACTGGTTAGAAAAAAAATCAGTAGTTTTGATAATTTTTATTTGACTACATTGGACAAGTATCAATAATTTCACCTTTATTTTATGTAAGTACGTACTTTATAATCACAGATGATTTTGAACCTTAAAACACTGGGCTATGAAGGTCAGATAGATAGTCGCTCCATATAAAATACTGTATTCAGCTGCATTCGGTTAGACTAGAAACCTACCCCAAACATGGTCGGGAGAAGGCGGGCAGATGATGTATACCCAGAAGTAAGTATATTTGAATGAAAATGTTATTACACTTACCTAAACCATAGTTCTTGTGTGAGCCGGGAATCAAACCCGGTAGATCTGCTATGGCGACTTGCTCGTAGTCGTCATACGGGACCATGCCTACAACAAATTAATAATGTGATCATAGATGGCTTCTACGCAATTATGCGTAAAAAAAGTTACGTCGGTGCTGCGACGAGTACGGGGGAACTTGAATAGCGTCCTAAGGATGATATATGGTGAGAGAACCGATACTGTTCTGCTCAGTAGGTTCACTGAACTCCATGTGTTGCGAGACCGATGAGCCTACCGTGTGAGGGTAGACGGTGTGCCTAATTTATTAAAAATAAATTAGGCACACCGTCTACCCTCACCACCCATTTAATTCCTATCATTAGGTATTAAGCAAAATCCTTGTTACTAAAAACCTTGCCTTGCCTATGGACTTTTTTTCTGAACTAAAAGTCCAAAACATAATCTTGGTCAGATCATGTGAAGACCATGAAGATTGGTGACTAAAATGGTCTTCATTTGTCACTAATCGTATAGCTCAACTCAGAAGCTCAACTTAAGGAGCTCAACGATTCAACGAACAACATCAAAGAAAGGATCTTTTGTGTCGGCCGCAGAAAAAAAAAAAACCGACTTCTTTAAAAAAAACACTACAAAGTCAAAAATAACTTTAATTTCGGAATTCGGTGTCTTAGGATCTGTATCTAAGGTTTTTTGCCACCGACTTCCGAAGTTAAAGTTATTTTTGACTTTGTAGTGTTTTTTTTTAAGGAAGTCGGTTATTATTTTTTTGTAAAAAGTTTTTATTATTAACTTTTTAGTTATGGTAAATACTCCGCACTAATCTAATCGCGTTATTCGTTCATTTGTCACGCCAATACTTAATGCAAATATAAGACTTATATGGTTTTCACATGGATCCCCCCACTGTCCGAATGCACCCAAATTAACTATTTATTAAATGGGACCACACGGGGAGCACCAGCTTTCAAATAAAAAAAAAACATCGAAATCGGTTCACCCAGTCAAAAGTTGTGAGCTAACAAACATTAAAAAAAAAATACAGACGAATTGATAACCTCCTCCTTTTTTTGAAGTCGGTTAATTACTTAAACTGCCAGATCAAGATTACAAATTGCTGAGAAAGAAAGAATAGAAAATAGGACCCACATAGTCTTCACATTCAAAATGATTAAAACAATATAATACTTTACAAATAAATATACTTATGTTGATGGTGAGACTGTGAGTGACAGGCTGAGGAGTGATGTGATAACACAACGGTGCGGTGTAAAAGTAGATGTAGTGACAAAAACTGAAAACTGTTTGCTTAGATGGTTTAGTCATGTTGGGAGGATGAATGAAGCTTACAAAAGGTTTATACAAGGCAGGCGTGACTGGGTATGCCGAAAGAGGACGCCCTAGGAGAACATATAGCGACCTTATTGGTGATGTTCTACAGAAGGGTCAGGTGCGTAGTACTCGCAACCAACCGTCGTGTGTGTATGACCAGATGTATGAACTTAAACGAGGCAAAAGGAGTGTGTAAGGATCATAGCAGGCGGCGTTCTGTAGTTTCTGCCTACCCCCATGGGGAAAAGACGTGAGTTTATATATGTATGTTGATGTACACTTAAATAAATAGATTGAGAAGTACATGGAGTGTAAAGTTATCTTACCGATGTGCGGTCTCAGCGTGGTGAAGGGGTAGGGCGCCACGGTGGGCCGCGCGCGGGTCAGTGCGCGCAGTAGAGTGCTCTTGCCTGGACAACACTACTTATTATAGTATAGTCAGATCCTTGCTTCCAATTGACGTTATTTCCACTAGAACGTTACTAAAGTGTAATTCAGAATGACTAGTACGGTCACCAAAACAGATAAGTAAGCACGGTCTTCGGATATACCTAGTTGAAGTGTAAGAAATCGGTGGATATTTTCGAATTGAGTTAAATCTAATTAATCGAAAACAAACAGTTCATTTATCAAATTAAATTTATCTATAATCCACACTAATAATATTATAAATGCAAAAGTAACTCTGTCTGTCTGTCTCGTTTTCCTGCTAAAACTACTGAACTGATTTAAATGAAATTTGGTACACAGATAAATTTAGAGCCTGAGAAAGGACATAGGCTACTTTTTATTCCACGACTTTGCCAGCAGCCGCGATAACCGACGTTTACGCAGACGAAGTCGCGGGCAAAAGCTAGTCTTATATATTTCTCTTTCAGTGACTGCTTACTACTGGACAAGTTATAAAAATACTGCAGCATAATATTGTTTTGTAATATATGTTGCAGCGAAAACTATACCTTATGATAAAGCATTAATGTTTATTTTAAAAATATCCCAGACACAGTTGTAGCTGCATCTACATCGCCACATGCGCAGTACGCATCACACTGACGTCACGCAATGTCCTACATCGTGCCGTCCTGTATCATCCCGACATCAGTCGTAGGGTTAAATTCATCTCTAAAAAATAATCACCCTTGAGGTGCAGTTGTAGTCTTAGAAACTTAGTTTTTAATTTTCTAATCCCTGACTTAATTTATGGGCAAGTCGGGTTAAGTTGCCGAGTTAACCAGCGAGATGTAATACTCAAGTAGCCCACGAGACACTGTAGCCGTCTGCTAGGAGGATTATCTATTGTGTACGAAGGTTGAGTGAAGTGTACATCGTGTTCCTCGTCACTGTAAACAGTTGTGCGACATGCACTGACCTGCGTTGGGGAAGCCGATGAGTCCGATGTGTGCCATGGAGCGCACCTGCAGCGTGTACACGTAGCGCTCGCCCGCAGCGCCCCGCTCCGCCACGCTGGGCGCCTGGACCACAACAGCCTTACACTCACTCTACTATTGCACATATAAAACATGTCCCAAAATTAAACGATAAGCCAACACCGGAGGATAGACCTGTCCATGACTACTCGGGGAAAAATATTTAAAAAATATAACTCAATTTGTTTATAAATTAAATTTAAAAAAATGAAATTATTCAAAAATTTTAACCTTTTACGATATTTTTCACTTCAGTGACCACAATTATTTAAATACTTCTGTTATTTTTTTTGTAGGCAACTCGAATAGCGCTGCTCTCTACCACAATTGTCCGTATTTATGCAAAATGAAACCACACGACAAATTTACTTTTTTTAAAGAATACTCATTTAATAGTGGTTTAAATTCTTATACAAAAAATAGCATACCTTGTTTCCAAGGGAAAAAACACGTGATTCTTTATTGTATAAGAATTTAGGCGACTTTGTTTATTGACGCCTCCTACTGAGTTTTTGTTTCAACAAAATTTATCGGTAAGTATTAATATAATATTAACTGGAAAATAATAATAAATATTTATGATATATGAACACCGACAAAATGTTCATTTATCGAACGGTCCAGACTGCAGAAGATAGCATGACGCGTTGTATGTGGTCCATCCCATTTCTTCTCGTGGATGTCGTAAGAGACGACTAAGGTACTTACTAGAGAATGGACAGCAGCGTTCTCTATACATTTTACCACCATACTGCGATCGCCAACCCGCCTGCCAAGCGTGACAACTATGGCAACCCCCCCCCCCCCCCCCTCCAAATCGGGAGAGGCTTATGTCCAGCAGTAGACGGTTTTCTGCTGAAATGATGATGTATGTTTGTTTGTTGTAGTGGGTGACCTGCTCCGTGTCGGTGAGGAAGAACTTATTCCCGCGGCCGCCCGCGCCGCCGCGCGCCGCCACGAACATGGCGCCCTCCGCGCTCAGGTCGCCCACCACGCGGCCCCTCGCGTCGCGGATTATTGTACCTGACAGTTAATAAAAACAACGATAACACAACAATACAATAGGTTGACAATACTTTTATTTTGTACTAGCTTTTGCCCGCGGCTTCGCCCGCGTGGATGTCGGAAATTAATGCAAGAGGACGTACTACCGCGATAAGAATGTGTTATTCCAGGTTATATAGGTAATATAGACTCTGTGTGCTATTTTCGATCCAGATCCATTCAGCCATTTTTGCGTGATTGAGAAACAAACACCCAATCATACATACTTTCACATTTATAATATTATTAGTAGTAGGATTATAACTCATATTACTTAGGATTCATAGTTTATGAGAACATCACGTGTGTTGGTGTTTTTAAAATAAAAGTAATAGTATTCAGAGTAAGAAGACTGTGACATAGGGCTTGGTTTAGTTGAATATAAGTCTTCCTGGTTTTTCTTAACGCTCCTATTTTACCTATACAGACACTCAATCATTTACCAGACACCGAACATAATTATAGGAATAGTACTTTTGCCAGTGGCTTGGCCCGTATAGCTGTCGGAAAATATCACCCGGGAACCTACTGCCGGGATAAAGTAGGTATCCTATCTGTTACGTATCCATGATATAATACCTATATCTTTGTGCCAAATTCGATCTAAATCCGTTTGGCCGTCTTTGCATCATTGAGAAACAAACATCCAAAAATCTAAACATCTAAGCCATTTCGCGGTCTCTTACTTGGAATAATACTATTAGGTTTATTTTGAGTATAATGAACACACATGATATTTGCAATTACTATGAAGCCAAAGTAATATGAATTACAATCCTACTTATCCTGTACTACCCGGCCCCTGCCAACGCGCTCTGCGCCCACTTTTTAAATCTCTAATATCTTCTAAGCGTATCATCTCATAATGTCAAACTCTCAAAATGACAACCAGACGCAAAATGTCCACTTCGCAGAATGTTAACTTCTTAGAATGTCAAATTCGCATAATGTCAATTTCTCAAAATGTCGAATTCTCACAATGACAAATTCGCTTAACGTCAACTTCTCACAACGTCAACTTCTTAAAATGGTAAATTCGCTTATTGACACCTCCACGTAATGTCTATTTACGTAGGTATACAAAGGGGCATATTAAGGTAGGTTTAAAATATTTTTTGACTTTCAAAATAAAATATTAAAATTTATAATCAATCCACTGTATGGTTTGTCACCTTACACATATACAAAAAAAAAAACACCATAATCAAAATGACGAAAACATACCAAAATTAGAACAAAACTAGTAGAAAAATTTGATTCTCCTTGGGAATAGAAAAACATGCATAAAGCTGCTTGATTTAATTTACTTTATGAATAAAGATAGCCGCTAAACTGTAATCTTAAAAAAATGCCATTTTCAGACTTGCATTTTGCAGTGCAGTTAATTATTTATATTATTCAATATAAAAAATAATGTTACGGAGTCCTTTCCTATTTCTTAGAACTTTAAAAAGACGGTTCGTTATTCTCTGATCCCAACATTTTGCTTCTTTTTTTTTTGTCATTTTGACGAATGGTTTTTTTTTAACACGCTTTTATTAGCTTCATATGTATGTTATTATGTTAGTATGTGCCTATATAACGGAAACTTTGAACATGATTATGACCCCTTTCAAAACGTCGGCTTAACTCGAAATTTGCCACACTTATCTAGGACCAATGACAATACAATAATTTCATAAATTGTGCCATTATCCTTGCCAGAGTTACCAGGAAAGCAAAAAACTGTCTGTGAAAACTACGCTGACATATGTCACAAAATTCGAAACACCCTACAAAATTTAAAATAAATAATAGTTAAAAAGAAACTAAAAAACACGCTTCCATAGAAAAGCAAACTAAAAAGTAGAAAATAATGGAAAAAAGCTATATTCAAAAGACCTTGTTAAAATAGATACTACGTGAAAGTGTTACTAAGCGAATTTACCATTTTAAGAAGTTGACGTTGTGAGAATTTGACGTTATGCGAATTTGTCATTGTGAGAATTCGACATTTTGAGAAATTGACATTATGCGAATTTGACATTCTAAGAAGTTAACATTCTGCGAAGTGGACATTTTGCGTCTGGTTGTCATTTTGAGAGTTTGACATTATGAGATGATACGCTTAGAACGTATCATCTCATAATGTCAATTTCTCAAAATGTCGAATTCTCACAATGACAAATTCGCTTAACGTCAACTTCTCACAACGTCAACTTCTTAAAATGGTAAATTCGCTTATTGACACCTCCACGTAATGTCTATTTACGTAGGTATACAAAGGGGCATATTAAGGTAGGTTTAAAATATTTTTTGACTTTCAAAATAAAATATTAAAATTTATAATCAATCCACTGTATGGTTTGTCACCTTACACATATACAAAAAAAAAAAACACCATAATCAAAATGACGAAAACATACCAAAATTAGAACAAAACTAGTAGAAAAATTTGATTCTCCTTGGGAATAGAAAAACATGCATAAAGCTGCTTGATTTAATTTACTTTATGAATAAAGATAGCCGCTAAACTGTAATCTTAAAAAAATGCCATTTTCAGACTTGCATTTTGCAGTGCAGTTAATTATTTATATTATTCAATATAAAAAATAATGTCACGGAGTCCTTTCCTATTTCTAAGAACTTTAAAAAGACGGTTCGTTATTCTCTGATCCCAACATTTTGCTTCTTTTTTTTTTGTCATTTTGACGAATGGTTTTTTTTTAACACGCTTTTATTAGCTTCATATGTATGTTATTATGTTAGTATGTGCCTATATAACGGAAACTTTGAACATGATTATGACCCCTTTCAAAACGTCGGCTTAACTCGAAATTTGCCACACTTATCTAGGACCAATGACAATACAATAATTTCATAAATTGTGCCATTATCCTTGCCAGAGTTACCAGGAAAGCAAAAAACTGTCTGTGAAAACTACGCTGACATATGTCACAAAATTCGAAACACCCTAAAAAATTTAAAATAAATAATAGTTAAAAAGAAACTAAAAAACACGCTTCCATAGAAAAGCAAACTAAAAAGTAGAAAATAATGGAAAAAAGCTATATTCAAAAGACCTTGTTAAAATAGATACTACGTGAAAGTGTTACTAAGCGAATTTACCATTTTAAGAAGTTGACGTTGTGAGAATTTGACGTTATGCGAATTTGTCATTGTGAGAATTCGACATTTTGAGAAATTGACATTATGCGAATTTGATATTCTAAGAAGTTGACATTCTGCGAAGTGGACATTTTGCGTCTGGTTGTCATTTTGAGAGTTTGACATTATGAGATGATACGCTTCTAAGATATTCATTTAAATTACATGCTGTAAAGGGCCATATTGATCTATATTAAATGCACAATGTATTTAAGGTACTTAATTGGATAAGGATTAATGCTGTATTGCTTAAAATCGCTTCGTAAATAAGCCCTTATTTCTCGTAAAAAGTAAAAGATAAAAAATGGTTATTGTGGGTTATCCCTATGAGATAGACATATACCATTGAGGACATTTTTGTAGGCCTTTTTAAGGTGTACAATACTGTAGTACATTATTTTGATCTATTTCGTAGGATTCAGCCAGGGTTTTTCGAATTTTGAGACGTATGTCAGCGTAGTTTTCGAAGATAGTTATTTTTTTTCTAAAATAAAAGAATCTTTCTAAAATAAAAATAGCCTAAGTTACTCCTTGTTACATCAGCTATCTGCCAGTGAAAGTCCCGTCAAAATCGGTCCAGCCATTTCAGAGATTAGCGGGAACGAACAGACAGACAGACAGACAGACAAAAATTGTAAAAAATGTTGTTTTGGTATATGTATCGTGTATACATCCATATACACTTAGTAAAAAGTGGTTATCTTAATATTAAAAACAGACACTCCAATTTTATTTATTTGTATAAATGTATAGATGTATAGATGACATTTCATAGTTGACCTTGAGAGGTGAGAGAGTCGTCACTACGTAACCGGCACCCTAATTGCGAAACGCACAATTTATCAGAATCTGAATGGGATTGAAGATTATTTCTAAACCATTGCGTCATTTGTTCGAATAAATTGTCGGCTCAGCAACGTAAATAACGCAATGAATGTTGTTTAACTATCAATAAGAAACCAATTCCCACCGACAAAAAGTTACGCAATTACCCCTCGGGTTTGCCTGAGAATTCCTTTATAAATTAAGGCCTCCAACCAGGGCTGATAAACTTAAAACTAGAGCGACTACTCGCTAAGGACACCCCCTGTGGGGTACGGACCTCGGCTTAGAGCATCGCTGGTAGAGGGCAGCAAGAGAGGGGTTGGACCTGAGAGATTATTATTTAGGGACGAATTTGAAGCTAACAGGCTCAGCTACGGCGCGAGCTGGCTGTTCATCGACGAGGGGCGGCGGTGACTACCACGCTCGCGGAGTTGTTCGAAAGAGTTACCGTGACCAACCGTGATACGCAACTGAAAGCACACGGGTGGGTTTCAGTCAGTAACAGTCTGACACGTCTTTCCGCTCCACCCAGAGCGGGGGGAGACGTCATTTGAAGATTTATCACCCGAAAACCAAAAGTGGTGGGATTATTTAGTTGGGAGTGTGGCAACGTACCGTGTGGTGCCGGAGTACCGTGTGTTGCCGGACGTTAAGAATACTACCACCCCATTTCTTCCCGTGGGTGTCGTAAAATGCGACTAAGGGCCTGACTAGAGAATGGGCAACAGCGTTCTCTATGCATTTTACCACCATACTGCGATCGCCGACCCGCCTGCCAAGCGTGGCGATTATGGCAAAGCCCCACAAATTGGGGGAGGCCTAAGTCCAGCAGTGGACGTCTTACGTCTGAAATGATGATGTGGCAGCGGACCTCGGATGCGAGATCCGCTGGTCACTGTTTAAAATATAATGTCTGTCCCAAATTTTTCAGACATGAATCAAATTAGTTATGAGCCGCTAAAAACTGGTGTACTAACAGTGCCATTCTCGTCCAAAACGGGTTAAATTAAGAAAAAGAAAACTATAAAACCAACTCACCAAGAGGAACGGGCACCACAACATGTTGTGCGTTCTTCCCGTTGCAATCCTTGTTAAAGCCCCGCTCCCCGTGCTTCGCCTGCGCCACCGACTTGCAGTGGTTCAAGCTTTTAGCTGCGTATGTGGCCTGGAATTAGATGATACATGATTTTATTTCCTTAGGAGAACGTATAGTGACCTCAACAGTGATGTTCTTTCGAAAGGTCAGGTGCGTAGTACTGGTAACCGGCTATTACTTCACCCATCCACGGAAAAGCAAAGTGTAAGCTGTTTGATCAACCCATGTGGATGTTATTACTTAGCCACGAGCCCCTGCTATCATGTATTCTACATATAAACTTCAGAAAGAAATTATCTAAGTGATAGTCTCAGACCAACAAAAAAGTTTTAATGTTCGCGGCACGCTGTGTATCTTTTTTTGCTGGTCTGAGATGATAGTGAAAACTTTACGCATCAAAAGTGGTTGCGTGGTTTAGAAGCTCCTAAGACGACCCACTGACTGAAGTAAGCAGACAAACAGACAAGACGAAACCAGCGAAACGACGAAACTTTATACTATTTATAGAAAGAGATACCTTAAAAGTGGGGTACCCTCTAGCCTCTTATGAATGTATAGTCTTCAAGCAGGTCGTATACAAATACAGCTATTACAGGGCTAAAAAAACATACCTGGAAAATAACATGACCACCATTTCCACCATCACCTCCGTCGGGTCCTGCATGGTCTTTACACCACACACTGAGGAAGGATATGCAGCCATCACCCCCAGAGCCTCCGACGGCTCTGACCCGGTAGGAGTCAACATAGTACTGAACTGTGTTGCGAGTAGACTTTGCTTTCAAGCTACGAAGCGGCTTCGGCACGTATTCGGAACTGAAACGTATTATTTGCACTTGTGATGTTAGCTTTAACGATTTAAATAAGTTTATTAGTCGCATTTTTGTGACTTTTTCTTAGGTTATGTTCATGTTATGAAACTGTCTAACTGACATAAAAATTCACTGATGTCAAAATACTTGACAGAAAGCCTGTTGAGTTGACACTGTTGACAGCACATCTGACATTTGACGCAATTTTTTTAAACTTTTTAACTAGTGCGATGAGTCTTTTTAGCATAAATATTTTCTTCACTACTTTGTAGCGTTAGCAGCAAAGGGAGAATCAAGTTATGTAGGTCTGTTGATTATAAAGACTTTCTCAAGCTTGTTAGGAGTTAGTAGGTTGAATAAACAATAAATAAAATAGGTCAAATTGCTTCCTAGGATCCTCGAAGTGTGCTGAATGATTATTCACATGACCATACACGTGCAAGCATCTAATGAATCACTTTCCCACGTGGCTTAACAATTAGCTGTTCAGTATTACGTAGTGACACTTCAAAACGCTTCACTTCTTTAAAATACCTAACTCACTTGTCAGATTAGATAGTCATAAGAACATGAAGTAAATACAAGTCTATTTAAATATCTTGATGTTGCATAAGTTTGCTTGTCTAGCTCACTTATTTTCTAAAACATTTATTTTCATTACATTTATTCTCTTCATGGTATTCTTGATGTCATAACATCACACATCTTGTACTCCTTGAAGAAGGAAGCAGAGGTATAGGTATAAGTATTAATGTTTGTCTTAGATTATTATTATATAATCTAAGATGTTTGTAATACCATCCATATTTCAGTTTTATAGGTCACTTGCAACAGGGGTGATGGTATTACCGTCTGTCTCAATAGGGATCACATCCGGAACCCGAGGGGTAATTACGGAACTTTTTATCGGTAGGAATCGGTTTAATTTTCATAGTTAAGGTGAATGCTCCAACCAGCCCGCGGAATTCAAATTTTCTTACGTTTTTTGCAATTTTCAGGCCAGTGCTAAGCTGTATGTTGATTAAAATATTATTCGCGGCTGTAAGACATATGTAGTTACAGAATTATAATCATCAAAATCATCAATACAACGCTCTAAGTTCATAAAGCTGTAGGAATGATATTTTCTGTTTTTTAGGGTTCCGCACCTCAAAAGGAAAAAGCGGAACCCTTATAGGATCACTTTGTTGTCCGTCCGTCCGTCCGTCCGTCTGTCAAGACCCTTTTTCTCAGGAACCCGTGGAGGTATCAAGCTGAAATTTATATCAAATACTCAAGTCTACTGTCCCTTGGAGCTGTAAAAAAATCAAACTTCTAAGCTTACGCAATCAAAAGATATAGCCGTTTATGCCGCAAATTTCCGCAAATTTTCGAAACTCGCAAGGGAATCAAAACCTAAAGGGTACTTCCAGTGGATCTAGAATGTTGTTTGGTACGAAGCAACGTCTTATAGCACAGATAAAGGAAAAATTACGAAAACAGTAAATTTTTAGTTACACCATATAATAAAAATATTTAAAAAAAAATTAAACTTTATACCTACAGGTTTGTACGGAACCCTCGGTGCGCGAGTCCGACTCGCACTTGGCCGGTTTTTTTTTGTTCCCACGGCTTTATGAACTTGGAGGGTTGTATTGGTGATTTTGATGATTATAATTCTGTAACTACATATGTCTTACAGCCGCGAATAATATTTTAATCAACATACAACCTAGCACTGGCCTGCAAATTGCAAAAAACGTAAGAAATTTTGAATTTCGCGGGCTGGTTGGAGCATTCCCCTTAAACAACATTCATTGCGTTATTTACGTTGCTGAGCCGACAATTTATTAATACAAATGACGCAATGGTTTAGCAATAATCTTCAATCCCATTCGACTCTGATAAATTGTGCGTTTCTCAATTAGGGTGCTGTTGATTAACATTTTGCTCGAATCGGAAATCCAACCGAGGATCCCACGCTCAGCACTTGTACTTACGACCACTAGACCAACAACGTAGTTGAGGTTTTCTCGTTCTAATTCTGTTATTAACACAAATGACAAAATACCTCTACGGACACTCAATTACTTCTTAATAGTGAAGGCCCTCACACTTGTAGTGACACTCGAAACTTATCGCGTTGAAACTTTTCCTCGCATTTCCTCAATATAAAAGCACTCTGGACTCCAGACCCTCATTCCTCAGCATGAAGGGAGTAGTACTGTTAGTGTGTGTGCTGGGGCTGGTGGGAAGTGAGGAGGTGGGCCGCAGATACCACCAGCGCGTGGGGATACCAGCAGCTACAGCAATCAGACGGCAGGAGTCTATGAAACTCGCAGGGAGCCTGAACTCGTATCTTGGTGAACATCCGTTTTTGGTGAGTTAAAGATACACGACACCCATTTGTGAATGTCGGCAACTTAAACTTTATTTTATTATTTACTAGCTGACCCGACAGACGTTGTCCTGTCTCTTTGATGATATTTGAGCACGCATTCTGTCAATTCTATGTCAAATGTCATAATGTTACATAAAAAAAGCATACATTGTCCTATTTGTTAAGTATTCTTAAATAAGTGATCTTAAATTTTCAAATTTTCCGCGCAATATTTTTTTTCTTTCATAAGAACCTTCTCCTGACAATTACAAACACAACAACAACAAAAAAAGTGAAATCGGTCCAGCCGTTCACGCGTGATGGCGTGACCAAGGGAAATAGGGATTCATTTTTATATATATAGATATAGATTGAGACGCACGCAGAGGTGTTTCAAGACGCGCATGCGTGTTGCTTGAAGCCAGTAGCATAGCTCGAAGCCGTGATTGGAGCCTTATGGTTGTGTATGATCACTGTAGTTTCCATGAAGTCTAACAATTTAATTTCCTTGGTACAGGCAGGGCTAGTGATCACGCTGACAACTGACGAGACCTCCATCTGTGGCGGGTCTCTGTTGAGCCACACGCACGTAGTTACTACTGGACAGTGCTGGTGGGACGGGTACTCGCAGGCTAGGAGTGTGCTGGTAAGTTAGATCTTGATGGCGCAACTAGACAAAGTCCAAAATGCTTTTAATGTCTTCTATATGTAGAACGTCAATGGCAGCCATTACTCACATAGCTTTTTATTTAAAAAGGGTTTCCCTGAAAAATGTAAATGCAATCACGAGGCTTTCACAAATAGATCCACAGTTATAAACATATATCCTGAACAACAGATGTTTATAATATCTTCACAATAATTTCACTTATTTGTTGGCCTTTCCCAGGTGGTCCTAGGCTCTATAAAGCTGTTCTCGGGTGGTGTGCGCCGGGTCGCGAGCACCTGTACCGTACACCAGCAATACGACGCTGATACATTGCAGAATGACATCGCCTTGCTCAAGATCTCATACATATATTATACTAGTAAGTTGCTTAGTATCTGTTAGGACAAACAGAAATAAAACAACATTAACAACATCAACAGCAGTCTATATTGTTCCCTCTGCTGGGACATACGCCTCCTCTCGGTGAGAAGAAGTAGGCCATAATCCACCACGCGAACCCAGTGCGCATTGGTAGATGTCAGATATCTTCGAATTTTGGGTTCTAAGACATGCCGATTTCCTCACGATGTTTTCCCCCACCGTTTTGAGAGCAGTGGTGATGAAATAATTTACACAAATTAAACTGCCTGCTTAGGTTCGAACCCACGTCCTACAACTCGTAAGTTGCAGCCGTTACCACTGGGCTACCACTGCTCCTAACAGAAACTCTTAAGAACTCCTAACAGAAATAAATGAAGACGGTAATTTAAAAAAATAAACTCTCCCTTTCTTGTTGAAAAAAATATATAGGGTGAAAGGGTTATTGTCGCTCAACCTGTTACCGAAAAAATCAGCTGTTGCATAGAAAAGTACCATAGGCACTGAATACAGGATGACCAGTTGCACGTCGATAACACGGAGCAAACATTGGGTTTTCTCCGTTATTTCTCAGTAGAAGTCTGAAATATAGATTTTTGCTATACCTACTCGTTCACACTGGTGCAATGTGGGTACTGTACACCTCAGCCTAACCGTTTGGGAACACAGGCCTGTTCATTCACTATGTTATTAACAGATACTTTATTAATTTCAGGCTATATCAAACCGATTCCTCTGCCTACGGGGGCTACGGGGATAAATTCCACCTTTGTAGGCTCTCGGGCTGAAGCCATCGGGTTCGGGAAGA
Source organism: Aporophyla nigra (assembly GCA_947507805.1). NCBI lineage: Eukaryota > Metazoa > Arthropoda > Insecta > Lepidoptera > Noctuidae > Aporophyla > Aporophyla nigra. The sequence goes on from OX382319.1 coordinate 46,794, forward strand.
CCAGTGATGGTAAGTTTTGTTAGTTATCTATGGTGGAAGAAGAATAATAGAGTTGGATTTTACTCAAAAGTCCGGTTCGATCGCTTATATTTGAAACTCAATAGTAGCATAGAGTCTGGATTTATGCCCGGATGTTGGCAATAGGCCCACCGTTTAATACAGTTAGGTAGGAGCCTCAGCTCCTAACTTAGTTATGGTATGTATGATAACTGGTGGAATGTGGATGTATTATACACATCTGCCTGACCCATCGCAGAATACATGCGTGATCTGTATCGTCAACCTCGTATTTATACAACAAGTGCCAGAAAGTTTTAACTGTCTAATTGTCACCATAGTGTTATTGAACCTTTGAGTGGTGCAGCAATGAAGAAGTCGATTATTCGTGTCTGTTTTTCTGACCATACCTGTATATTCCAGCGGCCATAGTGTCCAACAACCAGGCCCTACGCGACGTGTTCTTGTCGGTGATCAGCAACGAGCAGTGCGCAGAGACTTATGGTGACATCGTGACGCGCAACGTGATGTGTACCAGTGGAGAGGGCCGCAGGGGACCATGTGGGGGAGACTCCGGGGGGCCACTGATAATGCGTTATTATGCTGGGGGTATTGACTTGCTGGTAAGGGTGCTGCTTCTTCAACTAGAAACCAATAGCACGCTTTTTGAAGTATTCCGTTTAGCTGTCGCCTAGTGTTAGGGAAAACGGGGTTCATTGCAGTGATAATCTTCTCCACTCATTTCGTAATTATTTTATTTACACTTATGTAATCAGAACCACATTTGTATTACTAAATCACTGCAACGAAATAATGGCACTGTCACACGCACTAAGTTGCAAGCCTCTTTTGACGTGTGACAAATCTTAATAATCTCGTTTCTTCAGTGCATTTAGCAAAATGTGTAAACAAATGTTTACCAGCGGCACTCTGTCAATAATAATAATAATAATAAATAAAAATACGGCCTTGTGGAATCAGAAGTACCATATTATAGGTATGTGCCCGACCCAGTTCTCGAAAATGGCAATATCACGTTGTATTGAGATCGATCTATCATCACTCAATTCGTAATTCGTAATTCTTTATTGACATATTTTTTTTTTTTCATATTTTTATTTTTTTTATTTTTTATCTATCATCACTGATAGGACTATTGTTGCCAATAAGCCGGATATAGTGGTGATAGATCGATTAGAGCGTCGCACAATGATTGTTGATATAGCAGTCCCGCATGACGAGACCCTCGTGAAAGCTGAAAAAGATAAGCAGATGAAGTATCTTGACTTGGCTCGCGAGGTTGTCGACATGTGGGATGTGGATACGGCAGTCATTGTGCCGATAGTCTGGATCAAGGGCCTGATCCAGAAAGCAGTAATTCTGGACACGGCGCGTATTGTTAGGAGGTTCCTCTCTCAGCAGCCCTGACCACCGGTGGCTTGGACCCTGTTCCCGATACCGGTGGGCTAATATTTTTTATATTTTTAAATGTTTTCTTATATCTTTTTATATTTTAATATTTAAAAATGTAAATAATGAAACCTTCAGTAGCGCCATCAGGATGGAATTTGGTGTGGACAAATGTGCAGTCATGCATGTAAAGCGAGGGGAGATTGTGGAATCCGTGGGAACCCAACTCTCGGATTCCACAAACTTTCGAGCCCTCTCCACATCCGAAACCTATAAGTATTTGGGTATGTCGGAAGCTTTGGGAATCAATGTTACTGACATGAAGCAATCGTTGAAGGAGCGCTTCTTTAGCCGCCTGAAGAAAGTATTTAATAGTCTTCTCTCAGGCGGAAACAAGGTGCGCGCCTTCAACGGTTGGGTCATGCCGGTTTTGATGTACTCTTTCGGCATACTCAAATGGACTCAGACCGAACTCGACGCCCTGGATAGAAGGGTCCGTACGCTGCTGACTGCATATCGAATGCATCACCCACGGTCATCGGTTATGAGGCTGTATATCCCGCGAAAGTGTGGAGGTCGAGGCTTTTTAAACGCTAAGACTCTCCACAATCGCGAGATATGCAGTCTCAGGGAATATTTCCTGGAAGCCGACGTGGGGATGCATCGAGATTTGGTCGCGGTGGACAAGGGCCTCACCCCGCTCTCCTTGGCTAACGAGAACTGGCGCAAGCCTGTAGTACTTGACACTAATGACCGCATGGAGGTATGGCAAAGTAAGGAGCTCCACGGACGCTTTTTCCGGGCCCTACACGGACCCGACGTAGATTTTCTAGCGTCCGTAGCCTGGCTGCGTTTCGGTGATCTCTTTGGAGAAACCGAAGGTTTTGTTTGTGCAATTATGGACGAAGTTATGATGACGAACAATTATCGGAGATTTATTGTGAAAGACGGCACGGTGGACATCTGTCGGGCATGCCACCGTCCCGGGGAATCAATTAGACACATTATCTCTGGGTGTTCTCGTCTAGCTAACGAAGAGTACTTGCATAGACATAATCTTGTAGCCAGGATTATCCACCAGCAACTTGCTCTGAAATACTGCCTTGTGGAATCAGAAGTGCCGTACTACAGGTATGTGCCCGACCCAGTTCTTGAAAACGGCCATATCACACTGTACTGGGATCGATCCATCATCACTGACAGGACTGTTGTTGCAAATAAGCCTGATATAGTGGTGGTGGATCGACTAGAAAGGCGCACAATGATTGTTGACATAACGGTTCCGCATGACGAGAACCTCGTGAAAGCCGAAAAAGATAAACAAATCAAGTATCTTGACTTGGCTCGCGAGGTTGTCGACATGTGGGATGTGGACTCAGCGATCATTGTGCCGATAGTCGTCACAGCCAATGGGTTGATAGCCAAGAGCCTCGACCAACACCTGAAGAGGCTCTCGTTAAGCAGTTGGGTCAAGGGCTTGATTCAGAAAGCGGTACTTCTGGACACGGCTCGCATTGTCAGGAGGTTCCTCTCTCTGGAGCCCTGACCGCCGGTAGCTTGGACCCTGTTCCCGATACCGGTGGGCTACTATTTTTTATATTTTTAAATGTTTTTATTTTATATTCTAATATTTAAAAATATAATTTATAAGTTTTTAAAATGAATAAAGGAAATAATAATAATATTCCACAACTATTACACAACGCCATCTAGTCCCAAGCTAAGCAGAGCTTGTGTTATGGGTAATGTCATTTAAGGGCCAAAAGATCTTTGTTGCACTGTAAACTGACAGTTTTATTAGTGTAATTATAATAAATAATCATTGATATTTCAGATTGGCCTTGTCTCCTTCGGGGCAGCCAATGGCTGCACAGATGGATATCCCACAGGCTACACCCGTGTGTCTTCGTATGTGAGCTGGATAAATAGTTACTTGTAAATAGTAAATACGTTTTACGTAACAGGTTTCAAAAACGACCTAGTGGTCTTTTTGAAACCTGTTACGACGGAACAACGACAGCAATCACCGGAATGCTGTTATGTTTTTCTAAAGAAGGTTAGGCTGTTCATGATCGAGCAATAGTATGGTATAAATAATGAAGCAAGTGTTAAAAGAACAGTTACAATCACTTTTTTTTTAAATTTTGAATAAACGCAACTTGATTGAATTACTTGTTTCAAGTTGTTTCATTTCTTCTCATTTAAGATGAATGCCTTAAAGTACCCTATAAGAAAAATCAGCTATAGTATCGTATCGTCACTCTTACACAAAGATATTTTTTTCCACGAGCTAACTTTTTAGTCTTTGGTAAAGATTTGGCTCCCACGGTGATGACCTGTTAGAATACCCACAAGGCTCAATGGAATTTCAAACAATAGTTTGAGCAAATTAAAAAAAATAATATCAAAAGCCTTTCCACGCCAGCTGTCAGCAGAGTGATTAGTGATTTCAGAGGGTGCTTTCCGAATAAGAAAATATCGCTCACGGCGCTCACAGCAATAAATTGGCGTTCCGATTTGGTTAACACGATTATGACAGTTGAGAACCGTCACAATACGGAACGCTTGTGAACGCGCTAACGGTGCTCACTCGACGTCAAAACCCATATACGCCATTTAAAACTTGTTTATACCACAAATTTCTTCTTCTTATTTGGTTTGATGGCGACTGTAGCCAGAAGCACAATTTCTAATAAATCCAAGTTAGTTTGACATACGATGCGACCTAAAACCAAACAGTTCAACTGTCATTTTTGACAGCGCTCACGGTGATATCGGTTTATGACATGGTCGGCGTTATCGCAAGATAGCACCAGTCATGACGTCATCTATGACGATTCACGGGACAGCGTTATATCGCGCTCACGCCAATGCCAATTCGGTACGGACGTTAGCGCGCTCAAATCGATGTGAACGTAATACGGAACGCGGCGAGAGAGTCAAATTATTTTGTTATTGATAGACATAGGTGATTAGCTAGCAGAAGTGTGTAAACAAACGTAACAAATATGAAGTTGTATTGCAAAAAAAGTATGATAGTTATCTATTAAATTAATCGTGATATAAACAAACAGTAGATATGGCTACGAATGTGACTCCAGAGAATTACAACACGGTCTGTGAAGGCTGCTTGAGCACAGACCTAGAGCGCACATCTGAAGTAACCGATCTCAGCATCAAGAAAATGTATTGCGAAATTCTTAATAGTAGAGAAGTAAGTACAACTAAAAATGTATTAAAAAAAATAAAAAAGTTGTATTTTTTAATACGTACTTGTGTCTGTATTGTATTTACACAGCCTATAGATTTTCCATTCTCATTCCTCTCCATAAGGTTCTAAATGTTTTATGAACGCCTCTTCTACTCGCTAAAGACGCGTAATAATTTATTTATGGAGAAGGCCAACGGGTTTTATAACTATTGATTATTTCCTTCATGCATCTGCAAATTACATTGTGACCTCCTTTCAACTGACCTACTTCATTAAATATGAATGAATTCAATAAATGGTGAATGAATGCATAACTTTGTATAACACAACACCTGCCTTGTTTCAAAGGGTAGGTAGAATGTATGGTATAGGTAGCAACAGAACTCATTAACACTTTTGTTTTTAAAATCTTAAATTATTGAGTCAAATACTTAGCTACATTAAAATTGGTGTCGCAAAAGTTACATTTAAAGAATATTATTTATTTTTATCTTATATGTATATTTAACCGTTAAGGTACACAAATATTAACAGACAAAGCAGGCGGGAATACTTTAAAAAGGAGACACACTTGGGCACTATGACCTGAATGTGTCAACCTCAGACAACACAAAACTTATTTACCCATATACTTTACAATATTTGCGCCGCTTGAGGGTCTCCAGAATTACTCTTCTAAAAGAGTAATGGTTTCTTGCTCATCCAGAAATAGAATTGATTCCACGGGCAAGTAGAAACAATTCTCTTTTTCTTTCAAAATGTATCTATGTGCCTATTTGAAATAAATGTTTTGACTTTGACTTTGAAATGCAATCATGTGTCAATATTTATTTGCAGAATGTAGACAAGCGGACGCTGCGGCTGTGTGTGGAGTGCAAGACCAACATTCAGAAGTATTTCGCTTTTAGGTCACAAGTAATAGAAGCTCACGATATTCTCTACAAGCAATTGGTAAGAAACATAAATGATTTCTTGCATAATAATAATTTATTTATTCATTCGGGCAACATGATCTATTTTGTTAGTCAACAAGTGCTTAAGACTATGTTAGTTCACACAGTTCACAGTCATAACTGTCTGCAATCACACTCAGGATGCTGTTGCTACTCTTACACACCCTGTGCAGCAGAGAAGCCGCGTTTTTGCGTAGGATTGCCGTGAAACCGTCTGTGTGTGCCTCCATGAACATGGCGGACGCGCTACAAAATAGAGGGAGTCTCAGCAGCATCCTGAATGTTATTATATTGAACCCGCAAAGCATTGAGAGCCATTTGCGTATATGCTGTCCACAGGCTGCTGGAGTAGAATGTTGGACAATAATAATATAGTATCTTAGGACCACTAACACAACTGGGGTTATGTTATGTATTAATAAATGACATCTAGTCACAGAACAAATGATTGTGCGCATCACACAAAGATTTGTCCTAGGTGGGAATCAAACCCACGACCTCAGTCTTACCAGTCTGGGTCACTAACCACTAGACCAGCCTTTCCCAAAGTGGGCGATAACGCCCCCTTGTGGGCGCTGCAGGCCTAAAGGGGGGTGGTAAGAGACCCAGAAAAAAAATGGGGGCGTTGTGTAGAGTCTACACACCCCACACAGTCTTTTCTGGGTCTCTTGCCATCCCCTTTAGGCCTGCAGCGCCCACAAGGGGGGCGTTATCGCCCACTTTGGTAAATAAGTGTGTGCCTGCGCTAGACTAACAGGCCAGCCAAAAAATTGAAATTAATATTTGAATAATAAAATTTTCACCTCTCCTTTGTAATGTGAAAAAAAAATGTTACTTTTTTTTTGTTTAACTTTGAGTGTAAGGTACAATATAACAGTTGTATGTATTGTTTTTGGTCAAACTTTAGCTTTGAGAAACAATACAGAGGTGTCATTGTGTAACACACTACCAGAAGGTACAAATCAAATCAAATGTCATTTATTCAAACTAGGCTGAGAGTCAGCACTTTTCGAATGTCAAAATTACAAAAGACAGTCCCCCCATAACGCCCACCCGTCGCGCACTTCCTAGTGCTTTAGCTGGGAAGAAGAAGTGGCCAACAAACTCCCCAGCAGCACGGCTGCATATCGAGCTATACATTTCCAGTTTTAGCTGACCTCCCATTGTATAGGTGTTTCGTACAATGAGAAGTCAGCTTATACTGGAAATGCATATCTAACTTGATTTGTCGCCGTGCGTAAATTGTAGAGCAGACAATTTTTTCGAACATATGACACAATGCATTAGAAATAAACTTCAAAACAATTCAAATTGTGATTAATAGTGTGTGTTCGTAATAAGAGTGCAGGATTTAACTATTTGACTCCACAAATATGTACATATTATTTTTTGTAGTTTAATCATTAACTTTGTATCACAGTACTGTTACTTAAAAAAAAAAATTGGTTCTTTTTAATGCTTATTAGTTTACTGAATTGACAATTATCTTGACAGGTCCTTTATAACTAATTTTAAGTCACATGTTCATATTGTAAACTAAAATAAACAGTAGGTACATATCACTTTAGTTCGTAATCCCAGCAACTACACCGGGCGCACTGTCATAAGTCCCTGTTTGCAAATAATATTATTTCCACTTTTATTAAATTATTAACATCAACTTTGAGCCACTCGCATTTAAGTTAATTTTAGAATGATTAAAATACAGTAGAAAACAGTAAGCCTCACAGTATTCATTTAATCGGTGTTACAATGACACACGGTACAACTTGCAAAACATAAAAAAAAATCCAGAAAGCTGCTCATTTTACGTGGGACCAAGGCCGGTCATGTCTCCCGGATGTCAGATTACAAATGGACTAATAGAACCACCAATTGGGTCCCACTAAACGCACGACGACATCGCGGCAGGCCGAAACGAAGATGGCGGGACGAGCTTGATTCCTGCCGAAAGAGATACCGTGGCCCTAGCATATAGGCAACTGAAGAACACGGGTGGGTTTAGCCAGTAAAAGTCTGTCACGCCCTTCCGCTCCACCCAGAGCGGGAGACGTCATTTGATGATATCCCACCCAGAAAAAAAAAACCCTGGCCAGCACTAGCAAAAAGACAGAATTCTGTAGAAAAAGGAGAGGGAGGTCTTTGCTCTGCAGTAGGAAAATAAAGGCTGAAGAGATTAGAAAAAAAAAGCCTCCCAAAAGTGCCACCACATTCAAAATTCATTTTTTACCGTTACGCGTCTGTTGTATTAAGCAGTATATAACTATAACTGGATATATATATAAGCTTTGAATGTCAGAATGATAACGGCCTCTTTACTGTGTATAGGAAAGGGTTTCAATAAGTAAAGCACAGATAGACAAGACTACACGTATATTTCAATTAGGTTTGTCAGTATTAATCAGAAAGCTAGTCGTCCGTTCCAAAACTAGGTCTTCATGGAGAAGAAGGACAAGAAACTCCATGGAAACAGTACTGAAGTATTATATCAACACATTTCTTACATTGCCATACATTATCATTATCTTAAATACATTAATACTACCTCTTGGACCAACATAATCACAATAACAACAATATCTAGAAAAGAATATGAATATTCCATTTATATGACTTAAAACATTAGCAATATGGCAACACTATAACCAGTACAACAACATTATCATAATAGGCAATAATTAGGATATAATATCAATTACTTAACTTACGTGACCTCTGGTCGATCCTTTTCACACAATAACAGCACTAGAACTAACCAACTCGACATCTGTCAAGCAACTGACTGTTTCACTGTGGCTCCGGCCTTTTATACCCGTTAACAAACTACTATGATTCAAAAAGTGACCGTTGAGTCAAATCAGTGTTTGATTTAAGAAAAATAAGTTTGTTATACAAATCATTTAGTAAATTCAACAATTAAATATTAGATACATAATAACTACATATAATAATTACATATATCACGGCCATACTGACAAGTACTTCGCTCTCGAAGTACCTACATTAGATACCTTTTTGTACAGTTTTTTTTTTCTCCTTTTGTTTTCCTCCTTTTATTTTTACTCATTTTGTTTTTCTTTTTTTGTTTTTCTCCTTTTGTTTTTTTTTTCTCCTTTTGTTTTGCCAAGTGCCTAGACGTGCCAAGTCCCCTCCACCCGCTGCTAGTGGGATAGACTTGCACCAAGCAAATGACCGACCAGCGGAAACAAATTTTATCGGTTACCTCGTCATGCAAGTCCCATTCACCCGCTGCTGGTGAGATAGACAAGCACCAAGTAAACGATTGCCCAGCGATCTTTAGTTTGTTTCATTTTTACTTTTCGTTTTGTTTCTCATTTCAGGTTCTCTAGGCTTAATAAAACTTATCTACCTATGTATCGAAACTCTTTTTTTTTTTTTCTTTACCTTCATAATAGAAACTGGTTAAGTACTTTAACAATTTTGACAAATAATGAATCGTTTATCGCTATCAAAACAATTGTTATAGAAATAATTCAAAAAGCCGTTCCTATTCAAGAACCATTGTATCAAAACACTAGCCACTGATCATGAAAATGATTCGAATAATTTATCGCTCGGTCAATCTGACAATATTACCGAAAACCGTATTCAATAAACATTTACTAGTTTTTCACAAATTTTTGACATGGTCACTCCGACCAATAGCTCACTTTGGAAGCAATAACTGTAAATAATACCAAAGTAAAAACAATTATTTCGTAGAGATTAATCTTGAGAAAAGCTATTTATTTTCCGTACTATTTGATGCTCATTACTTTGGAAAAAATAAGAACAAATCCAAGTAAAAGCAGCCACATCCTCAAATTAATTTCAATAGGTGGTGTTAGCTACTTTGGAACAGAGTCAATGGAGCTTGACTGTCCGCTTAAATGAGTCCAGTGACCACGGTCGCCAGCAACGAAAGACCGATTGAAGAAGAGATAGAGGACCATACCGAAGTATACGTAGTACGAATATTTGAATTTCACTGGGAGGATAATTAATAGTTCATTGTTCTCTGTATTTTAAATTTTTTTTCTATTTTTATGTTAACTGCATGTGTAAATATTCAACACAATGTAAATTGTTTATGAATAAATGAAATGAAATGAAATATAAATTCAATTTCCAGGACGTTAAACAAACTACTAACTATTTATTCCGAATATTTATACTTTGTGTTGTTTTCTTCGTTAAAATTGTCTCCGAAATAATTTATAAACGTCAGAACCTAAAACAAGTAATTTTAAATTACCCTGAACATTTGATTGGCATTTAAATATCTCTCAAATAACATCGTTTTTATAGTACTTGTACAGTCAGATCGAAAATATGTTCCACAGTTTCACCGACTCAACAGTTTGTAAATGTTTGTAACGTCAATTAGCACAGAATGACATTCAGCTATCATCTTAAAATGTCAAACCGAATCAATAGGGTGACACTAACAGCATCATTATTTTCTCTTGTTTTTAATTTATTCGTTTTTCATAAAATTGTCAGGCCATTGATAATGAAAGATTTGGGTTGATTTATCGGTAATTTCTGTAATGGAATTTTTTTTTTTTTTTTTTATGTGATAATCTGCTCAGTATCGTAGCTTAAGGAGGTGAGTTTGATTAGGGAAATAATTTGAGAACTGAAGAAGATATAAAGGATCAGACTATAACTTAAAAAAAAATGGTTAACGCCCATTAAAACTGTTATACATCATGTTATTACATCAGTATTCACAATACCTTTTTCTTAATCTTACAAAATAATTATCAAATGAATCATAATAAATCGAATCTTTGTCAATGTAGGTATCGTTTGAACGTTTGGTTCCATTGAAATGGACAAAAATGCTTATAATTTGAAAATAACCTTTCTCGGCCATGCCGAACTGTACGTCATCTCGAAGTACAAGTGTCAAACGCGATAAGAGACCCGTTTATATTGTTTTCATTGGTCTATGACCCAAGTGATGTTATGGCTCCACCCACTGCACGTGAGTCCCCTAACACCAGGCTTATGACCCCAGCGGTAAATTTTCATTTATTTCACAATTAAATTAACCTCGAATTGTGTAACTTAATCATTTCTGACATCAATTCCCGTTTCTTTTATTTGTATTGTTTTATAAATCCGGTCGTTTCAGTTTAACCAAACCTAAATAATAAGGTTTTGTCTCAAGCCTCATCCCTGTGAGCACTGGTAATTCCAACCCAATTCATCATACAATTTCATCATTACCTATGTCCCTATGATAAAAAGCTCACAAGCTATTTCTAAATATCTTATAATAGTATAACCCTCAAAAGAAATAAAACTACAATTATATTAAGTACTGAGATCTGCATAACCACTTTTATAATTAGACAAAGTGTTATCTATGAATTCTGCGTTTACTACCACCTCAAATATTTTTTCATACTTACTCTGTTACTTGATTGATTTCAAAATGCTAGAACTACCTTGGGCATACACCGCCCGTGACATGTTCCGAAGCTAATGAACAAACTGTGCTGAATAAGCTATGAATATCTATAGTGTATTAAAAATCCTAATATCAAATTGATGTTATAGCAACTTGAATATCTATTTAGCTTTACGTTTAGGTATTAAGATTATTATTTTTGAACTAATTTGTTTACATGTTTTTAAAATTAAGTAGCAAACGCAGATTAAGACAACATTCAAAATGCAGAAAACAATTAGTCAACATTATGACGTGTTTAGCATCTTATTTTTTTTATTTTTTTTTCTAAAAGTCATTTCATGTATTTATTTATTTGTTACCTAATCAACGGTTTCTCTATATACTTTTCTAATGGTTTGGTAAATAATAAAATACATGACCAGCCAAGTGTGTACTACGGCTCTCACGTAACGATTTCTTGTTGTTAATACGTGTATCACAAAAACAAATTAAAACTTTAACAAAACCAGATTCACTTTACAATTTTTTCCGTCCCCGTACCGTCCGTCCGTCTTCAAAAAGAGGAGGAGGTTCTCAATTCAACTGTTTTTTTATGTTTGTTACATCACAATTTTTGACTAAGTGAACCGATTTTGATGGTTCTTTTTGTTTTTAATTGAAAGTTGGTGCTTTTTGTGTGACGCCATTTGAATTTTATTGACTTTGCTTTGGTAGTTTTTGCGTTAGCTTCGATAATACGAATTTAATCCACTTTGTTTATCATGATGATATTCTAATAGTCCTGTCACTGCTATTCATGTGGCCAGCAATGGTGTAGAAGATAGATACCATAATTAACAGTTAAAAATAAAAAACCGTTTCAAAAAAACAACAACCGACCTCCTTAATTTTTTTTTTTAATTTATGGTTTTTGTTAAAAGTGGCTAGGTAGTTAGTCTAAAGATATTTTTTTTTAAACTTTGACATCCGTAACCGGTACCTCTTTCTGTACAAATTAATACTTTCTAAACATCTCATATCGCGCAGTTTCACTTCTGTGAACACCTGCATCATACTACTTCCCCTTTTTTTTTTCAAAATTGTATCCTCTAATAATATTTGAAAGAAACCGGTTCAATGACTATTAAGTAGTTAACATATCCACAATAATCCTTGTACTTGTACATACTAGTACTTGATTATCTATTGAATAATGATGTAAAAGTGAATGGCAATACTTAATTCCTCAATTTAATCATTTTATCCCTTTGTATTTCATTTTAATGTAATAGAGCCTCTAAGGATTTCATTTACTACTTATTTCCGGAAAACTTCCTGATATTATTACAAAAAGTCAAGTTTCCGCAGTTTCAAACCTCATACAACAAGTTGCAGTACCGCAGCTCTGATGTCAAAGGCAACACAATGCCATTTTCAAGGTGCGAGTGAAGTTAGCGACCCGCCAACCAACGGTTCCATAAATCGTTAGTAGCTCCACCATCGAACATGAAAATAACAAAATAAAATCCATTAGTAAGCGGTTTTAAAAGGAGAGGGAACAATCCCACTTCTGATGTTGTATTAAGCAGTATATAACTATAACTGGATATATATATAAGCTTTGAATGTCAGAATGATAACGGCCTCTTTACTGTGTATAGGAAAGGGTTTCAATAAGTAAAGCACAGATAGACAAGACTACACGTATATTTCAATTAGGTTTGTCAGTATTAATCAGAAAGCTAGTCGTCCGTTCCAAAACTAGGTCTTCATGGAGAAGAAGGACAAGAAACTCCATGGAAACAGTACTGAAGTATTATATCAACACATTTCTTACATTGCCATACATTATCATTATCTTAAATACATTAATACTACCTCTTGGACCAACATAATCACAATAACAACAATATCTAGAAAAGAATATGAATATTCCATTTATATGACTTAAAACATTAGCAATATGGCAACACTATAACCAGTACAACAACATTATCATAATAGGCAATAATTAGGATATAATATCAATTACTTAACTTACGTGACCTCTGGTCGATCCTTTTCACACAATAACAGCACTAGAACTAACCAACTCGACATCTGTCAAGCAACTGACTGTTTCACTGTGGCTCCGGCCTTTTATACCCGTTAACAAACTACTATGATTCAAAAAGTGACCGTTGAGTCAAATCAGTGTTTGATTTAAGAAAAATAAGTTTGTTATACAAATCATTTAGTAAATTCAACAATTAAATATTAGATACATAATAACTACATATAATAATTACATATATTACATGTTTGGGTCACAGAAATTCATTTGTATAGCAAATTTCAACGGACTGCAATGAACTGATTAAGGACCATTCAATTCAGAGCAAAATAAATGTAACAGACGGACAGATAGGACACACACAGTTATCTTAAAAGGGTTCCGTTTTTAAACGGTTTTTAGCTAGCCCTGGCTGTTGTCTTTTAGGATTTTTTTTGTTCGGACGTGCAGAACCCTAAACACACAAAAACACACACTGAGAAACATTTCACTTATTAAAAGTAGTATTAAAATTGCTTTTGCGAAAATCAAATTTTGATGAATTATATTTTATTTCTTTAAATTGGTTGTAAAACACGGCAAAAATAATAATAACATAAAATATTTTTTTAAACTGGCTCGTGTCTAAGCTCCCCGCGAATTGTCCGTGGATGGGTCGCGCCTTAACGCTCCTTAGCTCAGGAAGCACGCTAAACTGTCATTTGTGGAACGTTGACAGCTATTACGGGTCGTCTGAGACCTGCAAAACGACAGCCAGCCCACAAGAGGTATCGTATTACCCAATAACTGGGTTGTGGAGGTCAGAGACGCGGTCGCTCCATGTAAATAGGCTGGGATTCAGTTGCATCCAGTTAGACAGGAAGCCGACCCCAACACAGTTGGGAGAATGAAGTTTTTAAGTGTAGATGAGGTATTCCGTCACACGCTAAGCGCTCTTCACTGACTTTTGGTCTGTCTGCAGCAACCGCGCCCGTATACCGGTGGCTTGAGCTTGCGGGACCTGCTCGCGAGCTAGGCAGTAAGCGAATGAGAGGGGAGCGCCTGCCTTGCGCGGGAGTGCTCGGAGCGCAGCGCTGGATCCTGGTAGGTACTGGAGCGGACGTGCGTCTCGGTACAATGGGGCTACCAATGTAATAGCGTGTTTGAAAGGCGTAAAAAACAATTTACGTATAATACGCACGACTGTAATTCCCAAACGGCTAGGCAGAGTTGTACCTACTTACCTATACCTACCTACAGTGTTCACCCTTATTCGCAAGTATGTACAAGATTGATTATCATAAATTAGTAATCACTTGTTTATTTTAAATTCACTTGGTTTATTTTAAATTCAATTTGTTTATTTTAAATTTATTTTTTATTCAACTTGTTTATATTAAATTCAGTTTGTTTATCATAAATCAATACTTACATTTTTTTTTGTCATAGTTCTTATTACTTAATCCTCTATTCAAATTAGACTGTGTATCAGAATATTTTGAACGACAAAAGTAACAAAAGACAGTCCTCAGCATTAACTAGGAACTAGAAGTCGAGGAAATAACTGTACAGCAGCAAGCACATCTGTCTGTTAAAAAAAACCCTTGATTCTATACGCTTGTACGAAAAACATCAATAAAGTGTTGTTTGCCTTTCTTAATGCTATCAAAAAATTTATTACTAATTAATTAATTAATAATAAATAAATTCAAGTTTAAATTCAGTACATCGATTGATACGTATCTCCGCCACGTACCGAGACATACTGAGCCGCTGTCTAAGTGTTGTGCTCGTCTAGATATACTCAGATACTCACGAGGAGAGAGATAGAAAATGTGTTTGCCTATCTATACCTATAAATAAAATAAAGAAGAAGAAAATAAATAAAATTAGAATGAAATGTTGTTTTTTAGCGAATTACTTGAGAACAGCTGCGCCGATTTGGCTAATTTTGGTTTCAAAATATTCGTAATAGTTTGAATAAGGTCAAAAGAGCAATTGTAACTTTACTCAGGAAATTGGATACACCGAAACTTCCTTTTTAACCTTCTAAGCCAAAAGAGGTGTTATATGTTTGATAGCTATGTGTGTCTGTATGTCTGTCTGTTTCACTGTAGCTCTTAAAAGGGTTTTTGTTTTAGGTCGGGGTTTATTAAATGTTCAATTTAACTTTTTGTATGGGATTATTTTATGAACTCCAGACCATATTGCAATTTTGACAGGACAACGTCTGACTGGTCAGTTAGCAAGCACAAAAACCATATGCTTATGCCATGGTGGTCCAATAAGGGTCTACGTATATGCATATGCGGGGTGAATTTTTGACATGGAGCCTCAGCACTAAAATAGGCTCTATAAAAATGGAGCAAATTAGTTAAAGGAACAATGGGCTCGATTTTGTGAAGTGGCAAAAGTGAGACTGCCCCGTTGATCTAGTGTTCAAAAGCGCTACTGCAGAGCGTGAGGTCCTGGCTACGATGACTAGGTTGCGCAAAGTATCAGTGCGTTTTTAGGGTTCCGTTGCCAAATGGCAAAAAACGGAACCCTTATAGATTCGTCATGTCTGTCTGTCTGTCTGTCCGAGTATGTCACAGCCACTTTTTTGCGAAACTATAAGAGCTATGCTGTTGAAACTTGATAAGTAGATGTATTCTGTGAACCGCATTAAGATTTTCACACAAAAATAGAAAAAAAAAAACAATAATATTTGGGGTTCGTAAATTCATCAAACCCATACGTGTGGGGTATCTATGGATAGGTCTTCAAAAATGACATTGAGGTTTCTAATATAATTTTTTTCTAAACCGAATAGTTTGCGCGAGAGACACTTCCAAAGTGGTAAAATGTCCCCCCCCCCCCCCCGTAACTTCTAAAATAAGGGAATGATAAAACTAAAAAAAATATAAGATGTACAATACCGTACAAAACTCGTCTTGGGAGTCAGTCATGCATTGACAACTTTGCGCATAATTTTAGCAAGTCGTTTAAAGCTTCTGTACTAGAATTAGCTCTATCCGACCATACGGCCCAATTCCTCAAGTGTCCTATTAAAACTATCAGTTCTATAAAGCAATGGCGTATACTGAGGCGTGATTATAATAATGACAACGTCAATAAATTTAAATCATATTTGAGTAGTTTCTCATTTTCAGATGTATATGAATCTAATAATCCTAATGTAGCTTACAATGCATTCATAGAACTTTTTTTGTTTCTATATAATCAATGCTTTCCTAAAATACCTATATCTATGAAAATTTACAAGAAGCAAAAACGGGTATCGCGCGGTATTAAAAAATGTAGTGCAAAAAAACGTCATTTATTATGGCAGTATCGATTGAAACCCACGCAACGAAACAAAACTCTGTTGAAGAATTATTGTGAAACGTTTAATAAGGTTATATATTTGACGAAAAAGCACAAAATTCTTATAAAATACAAACATCTAGCAACAAATCTAAAACGACATGGCAAATTATTAATGAAAATAAACTAAATACTCCTAATAATAATATTAATAACATTCGTATCAATAATTCAATTATTTCAGACCCTAAACAAATTACGAACCTATTCAACGATTTTTTTATCGACAAAATAAAACCAATTTCCGCAGGGGTAAATGTCACTAACCATATCCTACCCACAAAGGATTCGATGTTTATGGCTCCTAGCACGCCTACAGACATATTTAATATTATTTTAGCACTCAAAAACACAAAAAGTGTAGGTTATGCTGGTGTTAGTACAAAGATTGTAAAAACTGTTGCTGACATTGTATGTGGCCCACTGTGTCATATAATAAACTTATGTATTTGTGAGGGAATATTTCCTGGTGCTTTGAAAAAGTCTATAGTAAAGCCATTACATAAGAAGCAAGAGAAAGACCTAATGCAAAACTACAGACCAATATCATTAATATCTATTTTCTCTAAAATATTTGAAAAATATATTTCTCGAGAATTAAGCGCATATATAAATAAACATAATATACTTTGTAATGAGCAAAACGGGTTTAGAAAAAATAAAACAATCAATATAGCGGTTTACGACTTTCTTCATAAAATAATGATAAATATGGATAAAAATACACCTATCTCTGCAATTTACTGCGACATGAAGCAGGCTTTTGATTATGTTCAGCATAATATTCTATTAAAAAAGCTCGAAGCGTATGGTATAAGAGGAAATGTTCAAAAGCTCTTACAATCATATTTACAAGGAAGGAAGCAAACAACAGAAATATCAACGATTAATGCGAACACTAAACGTGAAGTAATTTTTACATCTGGGGAGCGTGACGTCAACTATGGCGTACCACAAGGAAGCGTATTAGGACCACCGCTATTTACCCTTTACGTAAACGATTTTCCTAAATGTATAAAACACAGTATGACACTTTTTGCAGATGACAGCACGATAACCATTCCTTGTAATAATAAGCATATGTATGAAACTGATATATATAATACATTAAACAAAGCGATTCTATGGTTAAAAAACAATAACCTCAATATCAACTTAAATAAAACAGTAATAATGCATTTTAGCCAAAGACAGTTAAAATTTCCAATGTTTACAATTAAACATAATAATAATATAATCGACGCAGTAAATGCCACTAAGTTTTTAGGATTAACCATAGATCGTAATTTAAATTGGAAGGCTCACATAGAGGTTCTTAGTAAAAAACTAAGTAACAGTGCATTTGCATTATATAAACTATCGCGAATACTAAAGCCTGATGCCCTATTGACCGCCTATTATGGCATAGCTGATACCATTATCAGATACGGCATTATTTTTTGGGGAGTCTCTAAGGATAGAGATATCGCATTTAAAGCCCAAAAAAAGTGCCTTAGATCCGTATTTAAATTAAAAACGACTGATAGCTGTAAGCCATTTTTCATAAGCCATAGCATCTTGACATTACCATCAATTTATATTTTGGAAATCGCCATATTTGTTAAAACGAATCCTAAATTATTTCCCCGCATGGCAGACCGGTTTCCTAGAAATAGGCGGGATAACAGTTTACTATGTCAACATTGGTCCCGAACTGCACTTATGCGCAAGAGTGTTTTTTGTATGGCTCCCATTATTTATAATAAGCTTCCCAATACCTGGAAAGAGCTAAGCATAGTAACATTTAAAAGAAAATTAAAATCTTTTTTAGCTAGTAAAGCATATTATGATGTTAAAGAATTTTTAAATGAATCATGTTTATATTGACATGACCTTTTTTTGAAAAATTAATTGATTGTTAAATATATCTATTGTAATAATGTTTTTGATAATGATGTTTCTATTGAATATTTTGGACCTACGTTGACATAATTATGTTTTATTTTTGAATTGGAATATTTAATATTTTGTTTTTAACTCCTTACTATTCTAATTAATTATGTAATCAATCAGTTTAATTTAATTTATTTACTTATGTCAGTATTGTCCATTTTCATTAAAGTTGTTATTATTTTTTAATTCTTATTGTAATAATTTAATTTGTTTAATTAATATTTGCACACCATGACTATATGGTAAACATGTTGCACAACTCTATGTACGTTTAACACCATGCATGCATTTTCTTGAAGTAATTGTATGTAAACACGTGTTTGAGCAAATAAAGTTATCTGAATCTGAATCTGAATACCATGTTAACTTCCACCGAAAATTGGTTTGAACGAGATCTAGTAAGTAGTTTTTTTTTATACGTCATAAATCGTAAACCACAATTTACCTTTCATTCAGTCAACTCAAATATATATTTAAAAAAAACATTTAATTTCATAAAAATAATCCTTATCCATAAACCGTGAATACCTGCAGGTTTGTACGGAACCCTCGGTGCGCGAGTCCGACTCGCACTTGGCCGGTTTTTTTTCTTTTTTTTTTTGGATGGGAAATCATCAAATGACTTCTCCCGCTCTGGGTGGAGCGGGAGGGCGTGTCAGACTTTTACTGACTAAAACCCACCCGTATTCCTTCAGTTACCCATGTGCCAGAGTCACGGTGTCTCTTTCGAACAATCTCGTGACCCTGGCAGACTGTTGTTACCTTGCCAGTAAGTTTATAACAACTGTTCTTTACCACCCCAGGTTTTGCTAACAATTATTATCATTATCAAAACAATTATTATCATTATAAATACAACTATTATCATTATAAATACAATTATTATCATTATAAATACATACAATTATTTTCATTATAAATACAATTATTATCATTACAAATACAATTATTATCATTATAAATACAATTATTATCATTATAAATACAATTATTATCATTATAAATACAACACAGTGCACCCGGACTCAGTCGGTAGGTGACGGAACTACGAACTAAATCAAAATGTACTGAGTTTTGCAATCTACATATAATCATGGGCAGTGAATCGCACATCAGTAATAACACTTGCTCTACGAAAGCAGCCCTTATATCTACGAAATAAAGACGCTATTTGCGTTTTAACAAAAAATTGTCGGACTCGCGTCGTCGGTGTCCCCCTCATACGTGTATGACCTTTACACAGCTTGAGTGCACGCGTTGATTGTCTCAATGAGAGGAAGTCAGGCGACTGTTGGCTGCAGCTTGCACACATTCATACAAGCATAATAATGTCCCGGTGGCCCGGACACACTTGTTTAAGTTGGAAATATATTTTATTTGGGACACGCACAGGACATAAAAAATTAAAAACAATAAGAATTTTTATATAGGTATACATTATTAGCTTCACTTGTATGTTTGAATGTTTGTTTGTAACCGACTCCTTATAGCGCGATTTTGAGTCACTTTAAACGACCAGATTTCATTCAAACTTTGCACACCTGTCAAAGACCGATGACAATACTATAATTTCATTTTGTGCCATTATCCTTGCAAGGGTTACCAAGACAGCAAAAAAACTGTCTTCATAAACTACGCTGACATACGTCACAAACTATGCTGACATATGTCTCAAAATTCGAAACACCCTAAAAAATAGACAATAAATAATAGTTTTAATAAAACTAAAAAACACGCTTCCATAGAAAACCAAACTAAAAAGTAGAAAATAATGGAAAAAAGCGTGGGGTGCCTGATATCAATAAAAAAATACCTTCAAAAGCACCCCACGCTTTTTTCCATTAATTTCTCTTTTTTAGTTTGGTTTTCAGACCATGACCCACCTGCTGGAGTGTCCCAAGTGCCCGTTCACCTGCACCTCAGATGATCTCAAAAATGCCACTGATGACACAATAAACGTGAACACCTACTGGGCTCAAACGATATAAAGTGTACGAGTACGATCGACACGAAAGAAGAAGACGTTTGGTTTTCTATGGTTTTTACGAGTACATATGTTTCGAATTTTGTGACGTATGTCAGCGTAGTTTTCGAAGACGGATTTTTTGCTATTCTGGTAAACCCGGCAAGGATAATGGCACAATTTTATGAAATTATTTTATTGTCATCGGTCCTCGATAAGTCTACAAAGTTTAAATGAAATCTGACCGTTTGAGGTGGGTCATAATCAAGTCCATAGGAGTCGGTTACAAACATCCTACTAATATTATAAATGTGAATGTAAGTTTGTGTGTTACGCTGTCACGCGAAAACTACTTAACCGATGATCGTGAAACTATGTGCGAAAAAAATAATTCTATATTTATTGTTATTTTTAACGCGAGCGAAGCTGCGGGCAAAAGCTAGTAGTTACATAAAAAAGTGTAGCTAATAAAAGCGTGTTAAAAAAGGAACTATTTGAATGCTCAGTTCCAATTTTCAGCTCAAATCATCACAAAGTACCACACCTGCACCGGATAGCACCGGTTCACACCAGTTCCACCGCCTCATTGAGACAAGTACTGAAGGGGACCGAGCGACGCACGTGCCGCTGACCTTCATCAAGGTCGAGGATGTGCTGGATACGGGAGACTACTTTGTGGATGATGGCAGCAGTCGGGACGGAGGGGAGGATAAGGATTTTACGGTACGTATGTTTATGGTGCCGGATGTAAAGAATAAATGCATCCCATTTTTTCCTGTGGGTGTCGTAAAAGGCGACTAAGGGACTTACTAGAAAATGGGCAGCAGCGTTCTCTGTGAATTTTATCACCATACTGCGATCGCCCACCCGCTTGCCAACTGGCGATTATGGCAATGGAGGGTATTGAAATTGGGGGAGGTCTAAGTCCAGTTGTGGACGTCTGTCAACTGAAATGATGATGATGATGAAATTAATGATGTATTTGGTAATCTTGTCGCCGGCAAATATGTTGTGCTTAGAGATTGTATTGCATTGTCCGTGGATGGGTGACCATTTTCACATACCATCACCGCCCGTGCCTCGGAAAGTACGTTAAATCGTTGGTCCCGGCTGTCATTTGTAGATCTTCTGCAGAACAGGCAGTCGTTACGGGTCGTCAGAAGCCCGAAAGTCTTACCCAGGTACTGGGTTGTGGAGTTCAGATAGGCAGACGCTTCTTGTAAAATACTGATCAGCTGCAACCGGTGAGACTGGCCGACCCTAACATACTTGGGAAAAGGCTAGGTAGATGATGATGTTCAGACATCAGAAATCTCCAGATTGTATTAATTTTTAGCAAAGGACTTCCCCATGATTGTAAAGAATACGTGGTTGGTGGTATAAACAAAGACACAGGAGGCATGTGCGCCTGCCAGGGTCGCGAGATTTGTTCGAAAGAGTTACCGTGGCCCTGGCATATAGGCAACTGAGGTAACACGGGTGGGTTTTAGTCAGTAAAAGTCTGACACGCACCCCCGCTCCGCCCAGAGCGGGAGACGTCATTTGATGATTTCCCACCCAGAATAAAAAGGACTGAAGGGAATAGCTCGGTGGTATAATCAAAGTACCGTGTGGTGCCGGACGTAAAGAATAACACCTCCCCATTTCTTCCCGTGGGTGTCGTAAGAGGCGACTAAGGGACTTACTAGGGAATGGGCAGCAGCGTTCTCTATGCATTTTACCACCAAACTGCGATCGCCAACCCGCCTGCCAAGCGTGGCGATTATGGCAAACCCGCCCAAAAATGTACCGGTCAAATTGGCGGTGCATGGAGGAGGCTCCAGAGACATGGAGGAGACGGTCCAGCAGTGGACTTCTTACGGCTGAAATGATGAATGATGATGATAATCAAAGGCACAGGACATATTATCAGATTTGTCTTTCGGATGTCAAGGCATGTGCGACGTCGTTGGTGGCGTAGCTGTCAATGGACAGCGGTGACCACTTGCTATCGGTGGGCCGTCTGCTTGGTAACCAGTATTGTCATACAAATAAAATTAAAAAACGTGTTCTCAGTAAATTTTTTGTGTTTTCTATATGTTACAGGCAGTATTAAAACCAGATCTCAAAGCACCAAACAAATTAAAGTTAAGAATTAGAAATAAAAATATAACTAAGCACAGCCAAGAAGACGACTTCGACGCTTCAGATGAAGAGCCACTAAATAACAAGAAGAGCAAGAAGGACGGAGAAGTAGACTCGGGGAGGGGGAAGAGGAGTAAGAAGAAAAAGAAGGGGAATGATGGTAAGTGACGTCAGGCAATTAGGGGCAGAGGTGTGAAGTACATCCACATTTATCCAGATATAGTAATAGTAATAGTAATATCATTTATTTGCTAAAAACATGGTATAAAAGATGGTAGGTAATGTTAATAGTGTGAACAAACATGTTTTGCTTAATACATATAAGCATGCAAATTTTACATGCATAACGAAACAATGATCAGTCATCATGCGATTTTATGTTCCAGGAACTCCCTAACACTGTAAAAACTATTAGCAGATAGCCATTTGTATAATTTAATTTTGAACAATCTTGTATTTAAGTTTTTAAATTCATTTGGTATTCTATTATGTACCTGGACACACATAAACATGCAGCTTTTATTATATTTCGCAAGCCTTGGGAGGACATCTAACACGAGCCTGTAGGGGTCGCGCCTGCTGCGAGAATTTACATCGCTTGCTTTCGCAAACAATTCTCTATGCCTACACACAAACACACAAATTTCAAAAATAAAAAAGGGACGGCAGAGGTAACAAATCAAGCTTCTTAAACACCGGCCTGCAAGATTCGTCGGATTTAAGGCCACATAATGCTCTAATGCATCTTTTTTGTGCCACAAATGCTCTATTCTGATCAGTACTGTTACCCCACATAATTAAGCCATAGCGTAGCAGTGATTCAACATATGCATGATATGTTGTTATAGACGTTTTAATGTTTGTTATGTTTCTAATCTGTTTCAGTGCATATACAAACTTATTAATTCGTTTGGATACTGTATTAACATGTGCTTTCCAGTTGACGTCTTGATCCAAGGTCACGCCTAGAAATTTAGTTTGGGTTACTTCGTGAATTCTATTTATATTCATTTTAATATTAGGTTTTGCATTATTTGATTTATTAAAGTGTATGTAAACGGACTTTTTTAGATTTATAGATAAGTTATTTTGCTTTAGCCATTCAATCAATCTTTCAATCACATTATTAATTTCAGTCTCGTGGTCATTAATTGTATTGTTCTTTTTATCAGATGTCACAATAATAGAGATGTCATCAGCGAATAGTACACATTTATGATTAGTTATAGCAGTGATAGAATTGATATACAATAGGAATAAAATAGGGCCTAGTACACTTCCTTGTGGGACGCCGTGATTATTGGATTTGAATTCAGAATAGTGAGATGTCATATTGTTATTTGTAGCCATTTTAGTAATAGTAACGCGTTGTTGTCATTTACTTAGATATGAGGATAACCATTGAAGTGCAATGCCTCTAATTCCAGTTGCCTCCAATTTCTGTAATAAAAGGTCATGAGAGACTAGATCGAAGGCCTTAGATAGATCGAAGAACAGCCCTGTAGTAAGATAGTTATGGTTAATATTCGTTAATACTATTTTTATAAGACTGTAGATAGCTAATGTTGTGGATTTATTTTTTTGGAAGCCAAATTGTTCTTTTCTAATAATGTTAAATTTATTACAGAAGTCAATCAGTCTACTATACATACACTTTTCGAATATTTTGGAAAGAATAGGTATCAAAGTTATTGGGCGATAGTTGTTAACGTCTGATTTTTCACCGGTTTTATAAAGTGGCTTAACAATTGACAGCTTTAGTGCGTCAGGAAAAACGCCAAGTGAGAATGATAAATTAATTAAATATGTCAAAATTTCAATAAGTTCATTAGTACATGTTTTAATGATTTTTGTATTAATCTCGTCATAACCTTCCGAGTTTGTGTTATTCAATGATATAATCACGGCCCTAACTTCATTCCCGGACACAGGTTTAAGGAACATCGAATGGACTATTGGACATTCGTTACAGTTTATTTTTGCACCCTTACTCGAGGATTGTGCCATATTAATGTAGTGGTTATTGAAAACTGTTGCTATTTCTACTGGATCTGAAAGTACTGTGTTATCAATTCGAATATTTTCTATGTTGTCCTTATGGTTATTGTTCCCGATTTCATCCTTTATTACTCTCCAAACAGCTTTACATTTGTTTTCACTATTGTTTGTGTACTTGATGTTTGAATTCTTTTTTGATGTGTAAACGCATTTCTGTAAAATCTTTGAGTATTGCAAATATTTAGTTTTATTTCGTACATTTTTGTTCTTATAATATTGATAGCGCAAAGACCTTTTTGTTTTGCAACTTTGTTTTAGACCTTTGGTTATCCAGTTCTGTTTCTTCTTATTATTAGTATTTACTTTCACCTTTATTTTTGGGAAGCATAAATTATGGAACAAGCCTAATAATTTGTGAAATGAATTGAATGCTTTATTTAAGTCGTTCTCTTTATAGACGTCCGACCATGATACGTTTCGTATGTATTCCTTAAATTTCTGGATATTTTTTAAGCTATAATCTCTTTTTGATGAAAAAATATGTTGCCTGGTTTTGTGTCTTATTTTTCAAGGAAAAACTCAACATTTGTGCTGTGTCGTGGTCGGACAGGTGAAGAGGCATTACAGTAGCATTAGCATCAGGAATGTTACTGAGAATGTGATCGATACAGGAAGACTTACGAGTTGGACAATTAATATGTAATTTTAAGTTATAATTGTATGAGAGTTCTTGTAATTGAATAGTAATATTACTGTTTTGGATAGTATTAATGTTTAAGTCACCTGCCAAGACTACGTTTATTTTAGAGTTATATTTTTTGAATTCGTGGTCCAAAAGACTATTTAACTTAATAAAAAATTTATTGGGGTCAGATTGAGGTGTTCTATACACACAAATAATAATCAGCTTATGATGTGTCAGTTCTATGCCACATGCTTCGAAAGTGTGGCGAGTAGGCAAGTAAATTCGCACACTAGAACGCAGCACCAAAATCACGCCACCTTGTTTAGCCGCGCCTCTAAGATAAGGATTTTAACTATGTGTGCGTAGCGAATAGCACACACGGACAACCGCCGCCTGCGATCCTTTGTCTAGCATGATGACGCGCGCACATAAGCCGCTCGCAACGGTGACGCATTTTGTTTACCAGTTAGTATAAATACTGTGTTCCGATCGTGTTCAAAAACACTCCGCTTTGATCACCTGCATTGTTAATACATTCATTTTACTTAATTAATATATATTCATCAGTTCGCTTATTCGCCTTTTTCATTCAATAAATACCTGCTTACCTACTTGCTAGTGCTCGCACAGTAAGTGAGTTAGTGTAGCGTATTTTCATCGCTTACGCATAGCCACTTCAAAAGTATTTTGTGTTGCATAAGTATTAATAAAAATTAACTCTTTAAAAACTAGGTATTTTTTTAGCAGAATACATGTACCGCCCCTTTGTTTATCTCTGCAGAAGTTAGCCGTCATATTGTAACCATGGATTTTAATATGAGACTCATTACCTTTTTTTATAAAAGTCTCAGAAAGGCATATTGCGTCTGGACTATTATTCATCTCCTGCAGTTCCTGCAAGGTTACTTCAAGGAGCTCCCTTTTGGACAAGATACTAGCAATATTTTGATGCATTATTTTAAAATTATGTATTACAGATGGCGGAATTATGGGCTCGAAAAAACTTTAAATTCTTTTTTATTACCGGAAAATAGTACGGGATAGTTCCTTTTTGGAATTTCTCAGTGGGATTTACTAGGTTTTCTGATTTTTGTTGATTGAGGCTTATACGATCAAAATAGAACGGAATTGTTCCTTTTTTAGGTTTATTAAGTTTGGACTTGATTTGTTACTCAGTATTCGTTTTACAAGGTTCCTAGGGTTTAAATAATTTTCATTATAATCATTGCAGTCAATTAGGTAATTAATTTTTGTACATAATTCTGATTTCTTGTCAGTTTGGCTTTCAAGAAATTTACATTTTTTATATTTTATACATACATTTTTTATACGATTATTAAGTTTATTAACATCTAGATACTCATTTTTAGGCACATTTAATACAATGATCATGTTGTTATAAAATGTATCTAGTATAATTTGTAATTGGGATAGGGTATATTTTAAATTGTAATCGTTTTCTCCTAGACATATTACAAGTTTATCATTAGGATTCAACTTAGCATAACGGCAGCTCATTATTATTTGATTACTGAGTGCATTTGGTTTCGTATTCGCGATAATCCTATACTTTTCATACCTTGTACTTTGTCTTGAGTGTATCATGGCTGCTGCTAGACCGACGCATTGCTGAGAACCAAAGATAAATACTCTACTCGTCGGTTCATGTCTTTGCTCTTCGGTGGCAGTAGGCGTTTCTGCGTTAATTTTTGAAACCAAAGGTTTTTGTGGTATTTTATTACTGCTTTTCATCGTTTCTATGAGTTTTGTGAGAGCTTCGATCTGCTGTTGTGCTTCTTTTAAATTTTGTTGAAGATCCGTGATTTTTTGTTGGAGACATATTATTTCAATACTTTTGCCACAGTCGACATTCAACTTATTTGGCAAAGGAGTACAAGGTGTGGAAAGCGTGTTTTGAGGTAGTAGAGAGAGTCTTTTCCTCTTATGTTTGATGGCTGGGCTATTTTCAGATGTAATTGGGGAATAACAAAGTGATTTTAGCATTTTTGTCTCTGCGGTTAATTTATTTATTTGTTGTTGGAGATTGCTATTTTCTAGTATAGTATTTTCTAGCTCATTTTCCGCACTATTCAGACTAAGCGTGAGTTCCCTTATGGTGTTTTTCATTTCCAAAACTGTTAATTTTTCAGATATTTCTGATATTGTGCCGTCAACACTATGAGATAGTTTATTCGGCGTATCAAATGATTCATCTGAAGTTTCATATTCAGACAGTATGTGCGAATCCAAGATATCAGAGGTCCCCTGGACGGCAGGTTTCACAGGTTGTTTGTTTTCCTGGAAGCCGTCACTAGGTCCTGGTAATGGGCTGTTAAGATTTAGGTTTGCTCGTTTTCTCGTTGTGACATTTGATACATCAGATACATGGTTGATAGAGCTTTTTTACTTTTGATGCATGTTTTACAACGCCATTTTTAGGGTTCCGTTGCCAAATGGCAAAAAACGGAACCCTTATAGATTCGCCATGTCTGTCTGTCTGTCTGTCTGTCTGTCTGTCTGTCTGTCCGAGTATGTCACAGCCACTTTTCTCCGAAACTATAAGAGCTGTGCTATTGAAACTTGGTAAGTGGATGTATTCAGTGAACCGCATTAAGATTTTCACACAAAAATAGAAAAAAAGCAATAATATTTGGGGTTCCCCATACATAGAATTGAAACTCAAAAAATTTTTTTTCATCAAACCCATACGTGTGGGGTATCTATGGATAGGTCTTCAAAAATGATATTGAGGTTTCTAATATCATTTTTTTTTAAAACAATAATATTTGGGGTTCCCCATACATAGAACTGAAACACAAAAAAAAAATTTAATCAAACCCTTACGTGTGGGGTATCTATGGATAGGTCTTTAAAAATGAAATTGAGGTTTCTAATATCATTTTTTTCTAAACTGAATAGTTTGCGCGAGAGACACTTCCAAAGTGGTAAAATGTGTGTCCCCCCCCCCGTAACTTCTAAAATAAGGGAATGATAAAACTAAAAAAAATATATGATGTACATTACCATGAAAACTACCAACGAAAATTGGTTTGAACGAGATCTAGTAAGTAGTTTTTTTTTAATACGTCATAAATCGTAAACCACAATTTACCTTTCATTCAGTCAACTCAAATATAAAAATTAAAAAAAAAAAACATTTAATTTAATAAACGATGATGACGAATGATGATGATGATGACCTGCAGGTTTGTACGGAACCCTCGGTGCGCGAGTCCGACTCGCACTTGGCCGGTTTTTTTCCTAGACTCCTGGTCCATTAGACGGTAGGTTTGTTCCGGAAAACCATCACAATCTGGTTCATATCGGTTGGTACACACTGAACATAAAGCTGTTTTCTTAATGTCGACTGCCTTCTTGCATTATATGTTTAAGTCCCATATAATAGGGGGCGAGGCTACTACCCAACCGGGTAAAAGTCTAGATTCCTGACTGTTTTTGAGATATTGATATTTGTGTAAAGGTTTTTATTAACTGAGCTGAGTTGAGCTGCACGATTAGTAACAAATGCTTGCACTGACTGGACAGGTCCACTCAATCTGTATTGTCTTTTCCTCAAAAGACCATTTCAATCACCAATCTACATGGTCTTCACATGATGTGACCAAGATTATGTCTGGACTTTTAAAGAGACTAACCTCTGAGAACATCACCAATAAGGTCACTCTATGTCCTAGGGCGCCCCCTTCCGGTGTTTCCACTCACATCTGCCTTCTCAATACCTTTTGTAAATGATGTAACAAACTTTTTGTAGCAAAACTTTGATTGAAATGAGTGTCCATGCACTTCTACGCTTTGCAATGGACAACGAGCTTCATATTTCTGATTAACCAACCCCTAGACATTTCAAAAGTGCCTGTAATTGATTTATCTGTACTATTGTTACGAGCTGGGGTTCGGGATAAATTAATTGAAACCAATTTTACCAAAAACGCAACAAAACAGTTTAAAAAACTAATTAAAATAGGTAAATACCTTTTGTGAGCCGTCTTTCTTTCATCCTCTCAACATGACCAAACCATCTAAGCATACTTTTGGCAGATGTGAGTGGAAACACCGGGAGGGGACGCCCTAGGAGCACATATAGTGACCTTATTGGTGATGTTCTTCAGAAAGGTCAGGTGCGTAGTACTCGCAACCGGCGTGCGTGTATGACCAGATGTATGAACTTAAACGAGGCAAAAGGAGTGTGTAGAGATCGTAGCCGGTTTTGCCTCGTTTAGGTTCATACAATTGGTCATACACACACGCCGGTTGCGAGTACTACGCACGTGACCTTTCTGAAGAACATCACCAATAAGGTCACTATATGTCCTCCTAGGGCGTCCGCTCCCGGTGTTTCCACTATTTATACTAATATTATAAATGCGAAAGTAACCCAATCTGTCTGTTACGCTTTCACGACTAAACCACTGAACCGATTTTGATGAAATTTAGTACGGGGTAAGTTTGAACCCTAAGAAAGGACAAAAGGCTACTTTTTATTCCGCAAATTAGGCTGCGTCCGCAATTACCGATATTTACGTAGACGATGTCGCCGGCAAAAGCTAGTTTGAAATAAATGTTTTGGTTTTGAGCCGGTGGCTCTCAGGAGGTTAATCAGAGCATAAGAATATGTATGTAATATGTATCATAGAGGCGAATGGTGCTTATTGCAGCGTCACCTAAGATCGACCGTCGCAAGTACCCCGCGCCCAAGAAGGAGAAGCCGCCGGGCGTGGTGGACAACCAGCGCGTGCGCGACAAGCTGCGCCGCCTCAACGTGCCGCACGGGCAGCTCGAGATGCTGGTGCTGAGCTGGGAAGAGGTAACACTGTAGCACCTTTATACGATCGCTACAACACCACTATAATACCAGTACATCACCACTACAACACCAATACATCGCCACTACATCACCACTACAACACCGCTACAACACCACTATAACTCCTCTGTAACACCAATACATTACCAGTATATAGTCACTTTTTTCAGCATTCGAACTTGTTCAAATGTTACTGTGACAGTGACAAATACAGTCACGAACACTAATATGACTATGCACTTAGCAATTTTTCCGTGTGGTCCTGGACGAAATGAATAGTACCACACCATTTCTTCCCGTAGGTGTCGTAAGAGGCGAGTAAGGGACTTACTATAGAATGGGCAGCAGCGTCCTCTATGCATTTTACCACCATCCTGCGATCGCCAACCCGCCTACCAAGCGTAGAGATTAGGACAAACTCCCCAAATTGGGGGAGGCCTACGTCCAGCAGTGGACGTCTTACGCCCGAAATGATGATAATGACGGATAGTAGCAAGTGGCGTTGTCTGTGGTGCCCGAGTAGCGTCACAGGAGAAAGGCGTTTATGTATGTATGTTATATGTTGGTTAATCCGTACGCCCCGTTAAGTGGCACTACAGCTCCGTGTGGCCGCAGGTGGAGGCGGAGCGGCAGCAGGCAGTGCGCAGCGCGACGTTCACGCGGCACTCGTTCGGCTGCCAGGCCTGCGCGCTCGGCTTCAACCACCGCGCCAAGCTCAGCAACCATCTCAAGAAGCACGAGCCGGTCTGTACTGCGCTGTGCCGCACTGTCTCACTACATACAGCTCTTATTTAACACAAGTTTCTAGCCGCGACTTCGTTTGCGTCAAATTTTGGCTCCCCTTGACCTCCGCGTCAAGTTTTCGTCAATTTTTCGTTGACGCTCCTTTTGATCTTAGCGTGCGCCTATAACGTTCCTCAATAAATAGGCTACCCAACACCAAAAGAATTTCGCAATCCATTCGGACCAGTAGTTCCTTACTGAGTAAAAACAAACAAACAAACTCTTCAGCTTTATAATATTATATAGTATAGATTATCAATGGCTCTTCTTCTTTTATCCCATAATCCCAGTTCTATATCATCAGCAGCCTATAAGGTTCCCACCGCTGGGACAGGTCTCCCCTCAGTGAGAGAGTTTGGGACATAATCCAACACGCGGACCCAGTAAAAAAAAATAGGATACTTCAAAAAGTACACCACGTTTTCCCATTATTTTTCACTTTCTAGTTTGGGTTTCTGTAAAGCGTATTGTTTAGTTTTTTAAACGACTATTTATCTTCTGTTTTTTCGTTCGGCTAGTTACAAAAGCAGGATTTTGTTTTTTTTTTCTCGATAAGTGTGCACATATTAATCTGACATTTAAAGGGGGTGAAAATAACGTTCAAAGATTCCGTTACATTCATACATACCAAGGTAATAAGAGCGTGTTTTAATAAAAACAATATGTTCGTGTCCAGAGTGCGGGTGAGTTCCCGTGCGCGCAGTGCGGCGTGCGCTGTAAGGACGCGCATGCGCTGTGTGCGCACCGCAGGAGGCATCGCGTCAGGTACGGCACGTTACATGTTTGTATACAGAGTGCGGGTCAGTTCCCGTGCGCGCAGTGCGGCGTGCGCTGTAAGGACGCGCATGCGCTGTGTGCGCACCGCAGGAGGCATCGCGTCAGGTACGGCACGTTACATGTTTGTATACAGAGTGCGGGTCAGTTCCCGTGCGCGCAGTGCGGCGTGCGCTGTAAGGACGCGCATGCGCTGTGTGCGCACCGCAGGAGGCATCGCGTCAGGTACGGCACGTTACATGTTTGTATACAGAGTGCGGGTCAGTTCCCGTGCGCGCAGTGCGGCGTGCGCTGTAAGGACGCGCATGCGCTGTGTGCGCACCGCAGGAGGCATCGCGTCAGGTACGGCACGTTACATGTTTGTATACAGAGTGCGGGTCAGTTCCCGTGCGCGCAGTGCGGCGTGCGCTGTAAGGACGCGCATGCGCTGTGTGCGCACCGCAGGAGGCATCGCGTCAGGTACGGCACGTTACATGTTTGTATACAGAGTGCGGGTCAGTTCCCGTGCGCGCAGTGCGGCGTGCGCTGTAAGGACGCGCATGCGCTGTGTGCGCACCGCAGGAGGCATCGCGTCAGGTACGGCACGTTACATGTTTGTATACAGAGTGCGGGTCAGTTCCCGTGCGCGCAGTGCGGCGTGCGCTGTAAGGACGCGCATGCGCTGTGTGCGCACCGCAGGAGGCATCGCGTCAGGTACGGCACGTTACATGTTCATATCTTTATTTACATTCCATAATGTTCAAAGTTTTTTCAAATGGCTTAAAGCTAGCTAGTGTACAATTACGGACCCTGTAGGGCACAGCAAAAAGTATTACAACTAATTCTAAAAATAAATGAAAAACTTTAGAGGTGTCAAGGGACACCCGGATGGAACGAAGTTCCTTTCCAAGATTCATAATAGTTATAATTTTTTAATTATTTATTATGTACCTAAAAAACCTGTATACACTCAACTAAAATATTCTCTCTCTCTCCCTATCTCCTTCTCTCTCCCTCCCCCCAGCCCTCCCCCTCTCCCCCTCTCTCCCTCTCTACTCACAACAAAAAAACAACAACGTACAAAATATATGCGGTCGAATTGAGAAACCTCGTCCTATTTTGAAGTCGGTTAAAGCATGTCGTGACAACTTTTCGTAAGATTTTTTTCCGTCTAGCCCCCTTTCACAACGCGCGATAAGGAATTTCGTTCCAATAATAGTTTAAAAAAAACTAAAAAAAAATACGCTCCCATAGAAAATCAAACTAAAAAGTAGAAAATAATGGAAAAAAGCGTGAGGTGCTTGATATAAATTAAAAAATATCTCTAAAAGCACCCCATTATTTATTTTTTATTTTTAGGGTGTTTCGAATTTTGAGACATATGTCAGCTTAGTTTGTAACGTATGTCAGCGTAGTTTTGGAAAACGGTTATTTTTGCTGTCCTGGTAACCCTGACAAGGATAATGACTGAAAAACTGCCGAGTCTACAGTTTTAAGCACCTCTTTATCTAAGACGATGTTGGGACCTAGATATCTAACATTCGCTAAGGCGAACTTTACGTATTTCGTTTTCTTAGCATTGAGAACTAGGTTATTTGCCGTAAACCAATCGGTAACCATTGAGAGTGCATTGGTAACGTCGTCAAAATCTGGTCTGTTCCTGTCTACTTTAAAAATAAGAGAAGTATCATCTGCAAACAGTACAACGTCACAAATACCCTTTAAGTAGAATGGTAAGTCATTGATATACACTAAGAACAAGAATGGGCCGAGTATAGAGCCTTGAGGCACACTTAACTGAACCTGTAGCCCGGCAGATTTTATTCCATTAATTTCTATAAATTGGACCCTATTAATAAGAAAATAAGAATTTATTACGTTCAAGCTTCGTTATGGACACCGTAATGAAGTACTTTACGCAAAAGAGTGTCATGGTGCACGCAATCAAAGGCTTTGGAGAGATCACAGAAAACTACAATAGCATTTTACGAGTTCTCCCATGCGTTAAAAATGTGTTTCATGAGAGCAACCCCCGCATCTGTAGTTGAATGACCTTTTGTAAAGCCATATTTGTTTAAAACACATTCATGTAGGGGCGGATGAGTTTGGTTGTAGAAGTGTTGTCGCTGACATGCGGTTGATGTATACCTAAGTTATGGTATGTGTGTGTGTCAGGTGGCGATGCTGCGTGTGTGGCGCTCGCAGTTCTCGCGCGGACGTGGCGGCGGACCACGTGGCGAGAGAACACGGCGCGCCCGCACCCACACATGTGTGTCGCGTGTGCGGACACACTGCGCCGTGAGTATACAACTACATACTGCTGCGTGTGCGGCGCTCTTGTGTCACTAGGCGCGGGAACACGGCGCGCCCGCACCCACACATGTGTGTCGCGTGTGCGGACACACTGCGCCGTGAGTATACAACTACATACTGCTGCGTGTGCGGCGCTCTTGTGTCACTAGGCGCGGGAACACGGCGCGCCCGCACCCACACATGTGTGTCGCGTGTGCGGACACACTGCGCCGTGAGTATACAACTACATACTGCTGCGTGTGCGGCGCTCTTGTGTCACTAGGCGCGGGAACACGGCGCGCCCGCACCCACACATGTGTGTCGCGTGTGCGGACACACTGCGCCGTGAGTATACAACTACATACTGCTGCGTGTGCGGCGCTCTTGTGTCACTAGGCGCGGGAACACGGCGCGCCCGCACCCACACATGTGTGTCGCGTGTGCGGACACACTGCGCCGTGAGTATACAACTACATACTGCTGCGTGTGCGGCGCTCTTGTGTCACTAGGCGCGGGAACACGGCGCGCCCGCACCCACACATGTGTGTCGCGTGTGCGGACACACTGCGCCGTGAGTATACAACTACATACTGCTGCGTGTGCGGCG
This sequence comes from Aporophyla nigra, assembly GCA_947507805.1. Classification (NCBI taxonomy): domain Eukaryota; kingdom Metazoa; phylum Arthropoda; class Insecta; order Lepidoptera; family Noctuidae; genus Aporophyla; species Aporophyla nigra. The sequence continues at coordinate 81,126 of OX382319.1, forward strand.
CTCTTGTGTCACTAGGCGCGGGAACACGGCGCGCCCGCACCCACACATGTGTGTCGCGTGTGCGGACACACTGCGCCGTGAGTATACAACTACATACTGCTGCGTGTGCGGCGCTCTTGTGTCACTAGGCGCGGGAACACGGCGCGCCCGCACCCACACATGTGTGTCGCGTGTGCGGACACACTGCGCCGTGAGTATACAACTACATACTGCTGCGTGTGCGGCGCTCTTGTGTCACTAGGCGCGGGAACACGGCGCGCCCGCACCCACACATGTGTGTCGCGTGTGCGGACACACTGCGCCGTGAGTATACAACTACATACTGCTGCGTGTGCGGCGCTCTTGTGTCACTAGGCGCGGGAACACGGCGCGCCCGCACCCACACATGTGTGTCGCGTGTGCGGACACACTGCGCCGTGAGTATACAACTACATACTGCTGCGTGTGCGGCGCTCTTGTGTCACTAGGCGCGGGAACACGGCGCGCCCGCACCCACACATGTGTGTCGCGTGTGCGGACACACTGCGCCGTGAGTAAACAACATTATTTTGTAGTTGGGATATCATCAAATGACGTCTCCCGCTCTGGGTGGAGCGGAAGGGCGTGTCAGACTTTTATTGAGTAAAACCCACCCGTGTTCCTTCAGTTGCCTAAATGCCAGGGCCGCAGTAACTTTTTCGAACAAATCTCGCGACCCTGGCAGGTGAGTATATAACTACACACAGCTGCGTGCGACACTATGCATGGACCACGACACTCGCTGATCAGCTACGACACACAGGTATTTAGTGTGTGGTAGCCTGTCTATTCAGATACAAGAGTAGTCGAAATGAAGAGTTTTCAGATAGTTGTGAATCTATACAATTAAATAAAACTGTCTTGTGTCTTGTGAAATGACAATCGTCGGCATATGACAGTATGTGTCTCCGGTCAATTTTCATGTTGCAAATGTTGTTAATGTCAATAAGGAATAGTGTCGGACCGAAGACACTCCCCTGCTAGACTCCGTACGTAACAGTTTGTTCTGAGATAGTAAGCTCCTGCTAATTTAACCATTAGTTTGGGTTTGCTCAGCTTACATTTAAATATGTTGCTAAAGGGGGGGGGGGGGGGGGGGCAATATTTTCGGGCCTGTGCTAAGGTATGGGGACAGAAACCGTATCAAAGGCCTTTTGAAGGTCAAAGAATCCAGCTAAACATTTGCTGAGTAAGTGAAAATATTTTATTTTCGGTTTTATAATTTTTTTTAGGTTTGTGCTGTGTAATATTGTTTATGATATACAAGGTTCAATTATTATATGCTTAAGATAATTGGTGTACGTTTCTTTAATGCGTCATTGAACGGGTCAAGTGTTAGCCTCTTTCGTATGTTACTTCGATTGTAAATACAGTGCAATGAGCCAGTAGGTATCCACGGTTGTAAGGTTAACATTTTTATCGGAATATTCATGGTCATTACAGAATTTTGTAGTATTTCGATCAGATTATAAGCAAAGGTGTTAGGATTAGTTACTTTTAGCAAGTCTTCAAGGTGTTCAAGTCTCATAATCAGCCAATATCTTTCCCACTGCTGGGACTCAGGCTTCTTCTCGGTGAGAGGGAGTGGGCCGTAATCTACCACACGGGCCCAGTGCGGATTGGTTGAGGTCACATTCCTCCAACTTTAGGCTCTAGAATATGTCGGTTTCAACACGATGTTTTCCTTCACCGTTTGAGAGCAGTGTTGACGACATAAATTATACAAAGTAAAACGCCTGCCTGAGTACTAACCCGCGATATAACAGCTCGTAAGTCGGGGCCGGGGGAATATTGTTAATGTCACAGATTCTTGGTATTGTTTGTGCTTTATTTTAAAACTAGTTTCTGCCCGTGACTTCGTCTGCGTTAAATTTCTTGTCTCCCGACCCTCCCCGTTGCATCGAATCGCCTGCCCGTCCGGATTCCCCGTTTTTGCAACGTTTTTCATTGCTGCTCCACTCCTATTGGTCGTAACGTGATGTCAAATAGCCTATAGCCTTCCTCGATAAATGGGCAACCCAACACTAAAAGAGTTTTTCAATTCCAGTCAGTAGTTCCCAAGATCATTGCGTTCAAACAAACAAACAAACTTTTCAGCTTTATAATATTACTAGCTTCTGCCCGCGACTTCGTCCGCGTCAAATTTTTGTTCCCCCGACCCTTCGCATCGAATTGCCTACCAGTTTTCGTCCATTTTTCATTGCTGCTCCGCTCCTTTTGATCGTTGCGTGATGTCATATAGCCTATAGCCTTCCTCGATAAATAGGCTACCCAACACAAAAATATTTTTTAAATTCAGACCAGGAGTTCCTGAGATTACCGCGTTCAACCAACCAAACAAACAAACTCTTTAGCTTTATAATATTAGTAATCTATACAAATAAATAAAATTGGAGTGTCTGTTTTTAATATTAAGATAACCACTTTTTACTAAGTGTATATGGATGTATACACGATACATATACCAAAACAACATTTTTTTACAATTTTTGTCTGTCTGTCTGTCTGTCTGTCTGTCTGTTCGTTCCCGCTAATCTCGGAAATGGCAGGACCGATTTTGACGGGACTTTCACTGGCAGATAGCTGATGTAACAAGGAGTAACTTAGGCTATTTTTATTTTAGAAAGATTCTTTTATTTTAGAAAAAAATAACTATCTTCGAAAACTACGCTGACATACGTCTCAAAATTCGTAAAACCCTGGCTGAATCCTACGAAATAGATCAAAATAATGTACTACAGTATTGTACACCTTAAAAAGGCCTACAAAAATGTCTTCAATGGTATATGTCTATCTCTTAGGGATAACCCACAATAACCATTTTTTATCTTTTACTTTTTACGAGAAATAAGGGCTTATTTACGAAGCGATTTTAAGCAATACAACATTAATCCTTATCCAATTAAGTACTTTAAATACATTGTGCATTTAATATAGATCAATATGGCCCTTTACAGCATGTAATTTAAATGAATATCTTAGAAGATATTAGAGATTTAAAAAGTGGGCGCAGAGCGCGTTGGCAGGGGCCGGGTAGTACAGGATAAGTAGAATTGTAATTCATATTACTTTGGCTTCAAAGTAATTGCGAATATCATGTGTGTTCATTATACTCAAAATAAACCTAATAGTATTATTTCAAGTAAGAGACTGCGAAATTGCTTAGATGTTTAGATTTTTGGATGTTTGTTTCTCAATGATGCAAAGACGGCCAAACGGATTTAGATCGAATTTGGCACATAGATATATCATGGATATGTAACAGATAGGATACCTACTTTATCCCGGTAGTAGGTTCCCGGGTGATATTTTCCGACAGCTATACGGGCCAAGCCACTGGCAAAAGTACTATTCCTATAATTGTGTTCGGTGTCTGGTAAATGATTGAGTGTCTGTATAGGTAAAATAGGAGCGTTAAGAAAAACCAGGAAGACTTATATTCAACTAAACCAAGCCCTATGTCACAGTCTTCTTACTCTGAATACTATTACTTTTATTTTAAAAACACCAACACACGTGATGTTCTCATAAACTATGAATCCTAAGTAATATGAGTTATAATCCTACTACTAATAATATTATATAAATGTGAAAATATGTATGATTGGGTGTTTGTTTCTCAATCACGCAAAAATGGCTGAATGGATCTGGATCGAAAATAGCACACAGAGTCTATATTACCTATATAACCTGGAATAACACATTCTTATCGCGGTTATACGTCCTCTTGCATTAATTTCCGACATCCACGCGGGCGAAGCCGCGGGCAAAAGCTAGTATTAGTTATATAAGTAAAGATGTTAACGTACTGTTGCCGTTCTGCTTTTGTTCATGATGTGATGTGACTGTGCAGATCTCTGGCGAAGCTGCGCAACCACATGAAGAACCACGGCGAGCGCCAGAAGTGCGAGCTGTGCGGGAAGAGCTTCCGGGACCGCAGCTCGCTGCGGACGCATCTCTTGTGAGTACTCCTCACATATAACGCAGATATGTGTGCGTCGTTTGAAGATCTAAATGGCTGTCACACAGTTAGGTTAAGCCACGCTTTTCGCGGTTGGTTCATGGATGGTAATCTAAACTAATATTATACAGAGGAAAGTTTAGATTTTTTGCATGTATGTTTGTAATGGATAAACTTGAAAACTACTAAACCGATTTTAAAAATTCTTTTACCTATAGAAAGCTACATTATCACCCAGTAACATTGGCTATATTTTATCTCGAAAAGATGCACAGTTCCTGTGAGTCACGCGCTGTCGAAAGTCTGACAAGCAGTCTTACCAAGGGGTATGGTATTACCCAGTAACTGGGTTGTGGAATTCAGATAGGCAGTCTCTCCATGTAAAATACTGGTAGAGCTGTCTGGTTAGAATGGAACTCGAAACCGACATAATTGTGAAAAAGTTAGCCAGCAGATGATTTCGAAAAGGTCTAAAAAACTTTTTAGTGAACGGAATCGATAAATGTATTTATTAATTTCATGGAAATGTAGAGTTTTTCCTACTGTATAGGTATACCCTGACACATGAACAAAGTGTATGGAACTCAAATTTTTATTTTTCGTCTTTAATATTGGTTCCGAAGTAAAACTTGTTCATAATGATAGGGGTCAATTTCGTCACACTGACCCCTTAACAGGTTTGCTCCTGTTCGATAAATTCAAATCGCAAATGAATTAAACTAAATTATTTATTTTCTTAGACAACAGAGCTCCATTTTATGTTAGGAACAAAAAAGCAACAAAACTTAAAAACTATAGGAGTGTGTTTTAAGTCTCAATTGATATGATACAAATGACATTAACTTCGGGCGGCAGTATCCACGCGGGCTCGAAGGAGTACGCGTGTCCTCGCTGCGACAAGCGCTTCCTGTTCAAGAAGGCGATGGAAGTGCATCTCATCACGCACGACGCGCCGGCGCATCTCTACTGCTATGAGGTCAGATCTTGTTCATTTCACTGACATCTATATTTTATATTACTTTACTAAGATATACAGTCAGTGTGGAGCCGGCCGTAACTAATAGCACCACGCCGTTACTTACCGTGGGTATCGTAAAATGCGACTAAGCGACTTACTAGAGAATGGGCAGCAACGTTCTCCATGCATTTTACTACCATACTGCGATCGCCAACCCGCCTGCCAAGCGTGGCGATTATGGCAAAGCTCCTCAAATTGGGGGAGGCCTATGTCCAACAGTGGACGTCTTACAGCTGAAATGATGATGATGTTGATGAGGTAGGCGTTCGGTGGACCGTGGATGTCTGTCGGCTGAACGATGACGATAATGATTAAAATTAGTTAAAAACAGCTATTTTTTAATGACGGCAATAATGCAATACGCAAAAAGTTATTAAACCACAATGTAAAATGACGAATACTTTGAGAACTCACCGACTTAGATCATTTTAAATGCTTAAACATATTTGAAAATTTTCCTTACTTACATGGCCTATCGGTGTAAATGTATAAAATACTGTTGATGTAATATTCTATTTTTGAATTTCGCGCCTATTTATTTTGCTTGCGCGCTCTAAAATATAGCTGTCTCTGTCTATTCCGTGACATCAAGCGACCGTGTATGTCTGTACATAATACTTGCTCGTTTTATAATAAATAGTTATTAAAACCTGAGCGACGTCGTTTAATCCAGCAAATACTCCTGTTCTATTGCAGTGCGATCTGAACTTCAAGAACCACATGTCTTTCAAACAGCACATGAAGTACAGCCTGAAACACATCGACCCCGCTATGCTCAAGTAAGTTAACACACGTTAAACATACAGCACACATTGGTTTAGCTATAAATTGTGTAGGTACTTCATACGAAGAATAAGGGCGAATTCAATACTGTACCTTGTGAAACTCCCATTTTTACTTGCGACCCCCTAATGAATAGACTCCATTTTTAAGAATTTGTTGCTATACCATTCAGATAAGTTTTCACTTATGTTGTCCTAGTCTATATAGCGAAAGTTTCTGTATTACTAATATTTAAGTTTCGTGATTTAGTCAATCAAATGCTTCGGCGAGGTTACAAAACATTTATTATATATTTTGGGCTAAGTTTCTGACGCTGTAAATATGCGTTTGATAAAGTGATACTGACAGTCAGTCGCCTAATATTGTCTCGATTTTCTCCTATTAAGTTTTGATAGATATTTTGTAGTGTTACGAACATTAAAACCATTATATTTTGAAAAAGATACATTTTTTCAAAGTTGCAAATTTTATTTCACGAGAAAAACTGTTATCAATTTTGCGTAACTTTGCTCATGCCTAAAATTTGTGACTAATAAGTGATGCTCATCATTAGGAACCACTTTTCACTCACAATGGCCTCTTATGAGGTTTACGTTTCACGGTCAACAAAGTGTATTTTAGAATAATGTCGGTGTGTCTCGTGCAGGTACGCGTGTCCGCTGTGCGACAAGAAGTTCGTGAAGGCGTCGCGCCTGCACGAGCACAAGCTGGCCGTGCACCTCAAGCTCACGCCCGTCTCCTGCAGCCTGCCCGGCTGTAGCTTTGTGAGTAGCGCCATCGATATCCTGACCTTGTCCTAACCTATATGATTATCTCTATCAGCCCTCATCTCGGTAGTCCTCCCACCCATATAAACCCTCACAAAAATCCGTCTATCTTTTTCTTCATCATATTCATTCCATATCAAGGCCTTAAAGCTAGGTACAAAAATGTGGATCCTGTGCGGGGACCGCTGCATGCGGGAAGCACAGAACCGGTCGGAGTGGCGGAGCATTGTGGAGCTCTATGTCCAGCAGTGGATGTCTATCAGCTGATATGATGGTAATGATGACGGACAGCACAGGAATTATAATTGGATGTAGTTAATAGATACTTCTTCTACGACAGATGGCGCCAGTGCCACGCTTAACGTCAGCTCCGCGTATTTTAATTGCGAAAAATATTTAAAGTAAAGCTAAGCCGCAAATACAAATCAAAGTAGAAATAAAATGGCATAATAACGAAGTACTAGTGTTATCTCGGCGTTATATGCAAGTACAAGTGCTTAATAACGGTTTTCAAAATACAGTGAAAAAACAGTTTGTTTACATAAAAATATTCAATGTCCAATTTCAATAACTTTAAAAGATCCAAGTCCAGTGAAATATCAATAAGTCTAAGTGGAACAACGAACAATAAAATCAAAACAAAGTGTTGTATTTGTGTTCAAACTAAAGTGACGGTTGCAGAAAAAAAAAATTATTCAAAACCCATCGTAACGAAAATTGTTTATCATCTAAGAAACAACTGAACATACAGAACGCTTATTTCAACACATTATCTTAAATACAAGTTGGCTCAATAGTTCCGACGTATACCAGGTAGGCGATGTGCCTCGAGTTCAAATCCGGCGCGTGACATTGACTTTTTGTGTTGTGATTTATTGTGAACAACATATTTAAAAAACAAACTTACTAAAGTAGAAAATTTTGGAGAAAAAAATAGATATAAAAATATTCGGAAATTAATTTATTACATCAGAAAAATAAATAAGTTGCCATTGAGAAACGAAGAATATAAACTCAATACTGCCAAAAAAAATGGATAGCACTAGCAATGTTACTTTGAGACGTCACTGTCAAAGGAAGACAAAATCATATGAAAGCCTGAATGAGAGCGATTCTTTCAATACAACGCTTTCCGACGAGCGATTGGGTAGGAGCTTAGATTTATCTACAAATAAAATCAACGTCATCGAAGACTTAAAGTTAGAATTAAGCGACCTTAAATCCAATTTATATAGTACAAAACATGAGCTCGATAATATTATTTTAGAAAATATTCAACTGAAGAAACAAGTCTCTCAACTTATACAAGAAATTGAAGTTCTCAAGCAGATATGCAAAAGTCCCCTAACTTCAACAAAGAGAAATTCATGTCCAAATCGTAAAGATCTCAAGCGCCGTTTAACTTATAGCTTCCAAAGTAACCCAAACGAAAACTCAGCAACTACCCAGGTCGCAACACATGAAAGCACCGATCTAGAAAATGCCTTATTTAACAATACATTACGCAAAACAAACCAAACCAAGAATACAATTTTGAACGCCCATAGTGAGTTGTCAGAATCATGTGACGTCAATAAAAGTTGCAACGATTCTCATCTATCTAGAGTAGGTGGCGCTACTAGTAATGATTCGAAATCCGTACCCATAAACCCACCAATATATACTAGTTTGGAAACCTCTAATAGTAAAAAGGATATTAGCACGAATAACAAGGAATTTAGTCATCATACAAGTAAACAACAAAAGTACTGCACTGAAAAACACAAACTATGTTTCTTAAGTAGCAATAACAATAACAAGATACTAACAATCGCAGAAGATACGTTTCCAGATTATCAAATTTGCCATTACTTGACACCGAATTGTGGACTGACGAAGCTTATTGATAATATTGCACTTAAATTAAAAGAATATACCATGAATGACTACTGCCTGATTTTCATCGGTGAAATGGACTTTAGACGAACTACCAACTACGTTGACCTAACAATTACTGTACGGGACACACTTTTAAAGGTACAACACACAAATGTTATAATATGCGCACCTACATTTAAATTGAACGACTACTCCACGTTATTTAACGGAAGAATAGAAACATTTAACAGCCTCATGTATTTAGATGTGACTACTCATAATTATGCGTATTTATTTGATTCGAACTTTTATTTGTCGTATGATTATAAAATGTTTTGGAAAAAAAGTGGATCTGTCAATAATGCTGGCATGAGAAATGTATTTCTAAATTTAAGACTAATGATAAATGAATTTGTGGATTTTGGTAATGAAGATAACATAAATCACTTTCTTAACTCAGAACCAGACTGTGTATCATCCCCTCTTTCTCTAGTGAATGGTAAAGATCACGCAAATGATAACAGAGAGAGTAACAGATTTTTTCGTAACTAATCACTTATATGCAATGCATCAAAACATAGCAGGATTGTTATCAAAAGCTGACTCTCTGTCTGTCTGTTTGAAGGAATTATCAGAAAAAGGCACAGAAGTCGACGTTTTATGCGTAACAGAACACTTCATGATGCAGGGATATGAGAATCAATTATGCATTGATAATTATTGTTTGGCAGCATGTTTCAGTAGACAAGAAAGTAAGAGAGGTGGATCATGTATACTCGTAAGGAACGGACATCAATGGAAAGAACTGACAAGGATTGCGAAAATATCTTCCGTTGGTATATTCGAATGCTGCGCTATAGAGCTTATTAACCACAACACTATTTTTGTATGTATTTATAGGGTTCCTAACAGCAAGAATTTATCTCAATTTTTCGATAAATTATTAACACTGCTTCAAACTTTAACCAAAAAATCTCAAAATATTGTTATAGCGGGAGATTTTAACATTGATATATTAAAAAGAAATAGTAATACAATAGAATTTCAAAATCTGCTATTAAATTTTAACTTAAAACTAGCACTAAATGAACCTACACGATTGAAGAGCCAAACATGTATAGACAACTTTGCTCATAACTTTAATAAGCCATGCAAAACAACAATATTAGAATTCGCATTGTCTGACCACACAGCACAACTTCTTAAATTCCCCGTAAGCAAAACGTGCATAATAAACAAGTGGCGTATTAATAGACGGGATTATAGTGAAGAAAACATAGATAAGTTTAAAAACAATTTAAGCAATTTGACATTTTCAGAGGTATATTGTGCGAACGACCCCAATACTGCATATAACGCTTTTTTCAGTTTGTTCATTTTGCTTTATGACTTATGCTTCCCTTATATCGGGGTTACAATAAACTTAAAAAAAGAAGTTAAGTGGATATCTCGAGGTATTAAAATTTGCAGTAAAAAGAAACGACAACTCCTGTGGCATTATAGGATAAAACCTAGTGCCTCAAATAAAATGCGTTTAAAAAAATACAACAAATTGTATAAAAAAATTATAAATCTTACACAGCGTGCCCAAAATAATTATAAAATTTCAACATCCACAAATAAATCAAAAACAACTTGGCAAATAATTAAAAAAAGCAAACTGAATACACCAAAACCCTCAGTAGATAAAATTGAAATTAATAATGAAACCATCACAGAGCCAAATCAAATAGCAGATCTTTTTAACAACTATTTTATCGACAAAATTCAACCCATAGTCAATGCTGGAACTACAGTAACGCAACATATTTTGAATAAAAAAGACTCTATGTTTATGTCACCTAGTACACCACATGACGTACTATTAATCATATCAGCACTCAAAAATACAAATAGTGTAGGCTACGATGGAATTTCCACAAAAATACTTAAAGCTGTAGCTGGCGTAGTATGTTCTCCTTTGAGTTACATAATTAATTTGAGTATCAGTGCAGGCATATTCCCAACTGCACTGAAGACATCTATCGTAAAGCCACTGTTTAAACGCGACAAAAAAGAGTTGATGGTCAACTATAGACCAATATCGCTCATCCCTATCATTTCCAAAATCTTTGAAAAATATATGCATAAACAGCTCAACTCATATTTAGAACACAATAAGATCCTCTGCAATGAACAGAAAGGTTTCAGGGAAAAAAAAACAATGAATATGGCAATTTATGATTTTTTACACACAGTGATGACTAATATGGATCAACATAAACCGGTGTGTAGTATATTCTGTGATATGACTCAGGCGTTTGACTATGTTCAGCACAATATCCTGCTAAAGAAACTCGAAGCATATGGCATTAGAGGCAACATTTTATAACTATTTGAGTCATATCTTCAAAACAGAAAGCAAATAACGGAAATCAGTAGGATAAACGTAACGACAAAACGAGAGGAGACATATCGGTCGCAAGAACGTGATGCTCTGTATGGTGTCCCCCAGGGAAGCGTTTTGGGACCTCCCCTGTTTACGTTATATATTAATGACTTGCCTAAATGCACAGATCGACATTTGAGCCTCTTTGCCAACGACAGTGTAGTGACAATTGAATGTAAAGATCGCAAACAATTATAAATCTGACATTAATAATTCACTAATTGACATTATAGAATGGCAGAATAATAATAATTTAAAAATCAATTTAAATAAGACTAAAATCATGCACTTTAGTCAGCGCACCTTGACATTCATTAATAATGTAGACATAAAATATAATAATAATAACATTGACGAAGTTGATACAACAAAATTTCTAGGACTTATTATTGACAATAAATTAAATTGGAAGGCACATATAGAGACGATCAGTAAGAAAATAAGTAGCTCAGCATATGCTCTGTATAAATTGGCAGCAGTAATTAATATAGGTTCTTTGCTCACCGCATACTATGGCTTGGTAGAGTCCATTTTAAGATATGGCATTATATTTTAGGGTAACTCGACGGACCGGGAATTAATATTTAAGACTCAGAAGCGTTGCATTAGGTCGATGTTCAAACTTGAAACAACTCAGAGTTGCAAGCCTTATTTCCAAAAATACAAAATTTTGACATTACCTTCTCTGTATATTTTAGAAAATATAATATTTTTAAGGTCTAACCCTCACCTCTTTTCTCGCATGGCAGATCGATTTCCTCGTAATAGACGTGACAACAGCCAAATTTGCCTACAACAATATAGGACGTCACTTATGAGAAAAAGTGTCTTTTGCATGGCTCCAAAAATTTATAATAAACTACCTAAAAGCTGGAAGGAGTTAAATGGTCTACCATTCAAACGGAAAGTTATTAATTTTCTAGCAGACAAAGCTTATTATAATATAAATGAGTTTTTAAATGAGAGATTTTGATTATGATTACCTGTTTTACCAATTCTTTATTTTTAATGTTCGTTTATTATTATGACATTTTTAAATAATTTGGCTTGTACTTACATTTTAAATAACTGTGTAAATATTTGCATGCCATTGTTTAAGGCAAACATGATGATCTGTATTTATATCCACTTTTAACATCTCTTGCATGCTGACAATTTGTGTTGTATTGTATGTCTTGTACTCATGTTTGGGCAAATAAACGATTATCTTATCTTAAATAGGATCCAATCCACAACTTTGTCAAAAATGAGTTAAGTGCACCATCCATATTATACATAGTACGGAGATAACGACCTACATAAATATTGCTTTATTTTTGGTATACGGTACTTAAAGTTTAGAACTAATTGTATAGCGCTTCTTATTTGTTTTTATTCTGCATATATAATTCAAAAGTTCTAGTTCCTAACTAGGTTTTCGAATAGAATATGTAAATAAACCATTACTCATTTCAAAGAAAAAAACGTGTTAATATTCCGCTGAAAAACTTAAAAAAATACCTCTTGAACTACAACATGGTCATCTCTTAAAAGTCGCCACACTTCTCAGGTGGGTTGGCGACTGCAATACGGTGGTGATTTGCATAAAAAACGCTGTATTGCGCTGGCCAATCTGTGGTAAATCCCTCCCAAACACCACTTATAGCTGTATAGTCACTAGAATTTTTGAAAACTCGAAGTTGTTATGCTTTCATTACAAGGGCTGTATATCTAGATACCATCTAGTATAATTCTAAATATGGCCCCCAAATTAATGTGAGTTTATCAAATATTACACGCGTCATCGAAATAATAAGAACAAAAGAAAATAAGAACGGTTGAAGTTTTGAACAAGTCGGAACGTTTTTGTTTTGTCTCCGTAAAATTTGTAAAAAAAAGTGGTAAAAAGTTGCTCAATTAAGTTGTGTTGTATATCATTGCAAAGCTTGTGAAACGGACTAAATAGTGATATGTATAAAACACCAGGACTCCATCGGTAGCGTGAGTAATAAGTAAAAAACTTTTAAATAAAAATGCAATGACTTGCGTCCCTAACCTAGGGCAACCCGCAGATCGCTCGCTTCTACGCACACACGCTCAACGCTTACACGTACACTAGGCGCTTGTTTCAACATCTTGAGCTTACGCTTCATATTTGTAGCAAACTTAACTTACGCCACGCTTCGTGAGTATAATATTAACAATATCATCAAAAAGCTTATTTAACAAGCAAGATGGATAACATAACTATACGCAATAAATTGATAAGATCACAATCACAAATTAACTTATCGCAATCAACTGGCCAAGATCTATTAAACTCTACCATGTTCGATTCTACTATGATGAGCACCCATAGTGATACGCAAAACTACGATCAGTCATATTCCGAGGACCTAAGGCGAGAACTAAATGAAATTAAAGAAAAATTAAAGAGTGCTGACACTGAAATTGAAAATCTTAACTGTGAAAATACTAAGCTGAAACAGATTACACTGGAACAACAACGACAAATAGATGTGTTGAAAAAAATTACTTGCACTACACCACAATGCAAAAATAGTAACTCATCTCCTATCTCAAAACGAATACTGAGCATAAGAGTAAACACCCCCCGTCATTCTCCTCTACGACTAGCTAAAAGTACCTTCACGAGCAGCCACAGCCCACGTACAGCCCAGCAGGATAAATTCGAATGCGATACGGATATTTGCAGGAAAACATACCTTTCTATAAGTACGGCAAGCCCACCAGTTAGGGCTCAGAACAACAAACACAGAGTAATTATCCTAGGTGATGGACAAGGTCGGGGTCTACGCAACATACTACAAAATCTACTTGGATCTGATTACGACGTGTTTTCCTATTTAAAACCAGGTGCTGGACTCAGTGAGATCTTGGAGTACTCGAAGAGCGAAATCAGCACACTCACAAAAAGCGACTACGTGATTATATTGGGTGGATGCTGCGATAAAAACCCTAGTGATATTGACATAAATCTACATCGCTGGTTATCATCAACTGCAAATACAAATGTAATTATAAGTGAAGTACCCAGTAACAGGTTTCTGAAAGTATCAAAAGTTAACTATTTACTAAGGTTTATCTGTAATAAATATAAAAATGTATTGTACATGGATATGAGTTATACTAGATTTTCACCAAGTAGACGCAATTATGTACTAAATCTTGCAAGGTCACTATTAAAAGAAATATTGTGTATTCATTACCATTTCAAATCATTGCAATACGATCAAATGTGTCAAATTAAAATTAAAAAGTCTTTTGAAAATAAATATGTGCAAGTTAACTTGGATTCTGACCAAAATTCAAATTTAATTGATAGAATTAATACAGACTGTATACATGAATCGAGTAAAAAAAACGGTGAATCGGAATGTAACAAAATTGAAAACCCAAACTCGAATAATTTATTTCGTTTATAAATTCATCACTATCCTTCATCAAAATATTAATGGATTACTCAATAAATCTGATATGATTTCTGTTTGTATTAACGAGTTAGCTACCCAGGACAATGCTGTTGACATACTATGTATCACTGAGCACAACATGACGGACGGTGACGAAATGTATCTCACAATTCCAAATTATAAACTAACGTCTCATTATATGAGGGATAGCAGACACGGAGGATCCTGTATATTAGTTAAAAATTATATGAAATATAGAATTCTTCATAACACCACGAAACTTTCAATCAGCAACACAATAGAATGCTCTGCAATCGAGCTGTTGGAACATCAAGTAATTGTTCTATGCATATATAGGCCGCCAAATAACTCCGCTGGCTCTATAGACAGCTTTTTCACAACTTTAAATAAAATATTAAATAACTTATGTTCAAACACGAAAAAGATCGTAATCTGCGGAGACTTCAACATAGATACTTTGAAGCATACAAAACTTTCCAGTGAATTTAGGGAACTCTTAACTAGATATAACTTGAAACTACAATTCAAGGAAGTAACACGATTTGCTAGTAAAACGTGCATAGACAACATAGCCCATAACATAAGAGCGTGCAAAGGCACTGTCAAGGAACTAGCGCTATCAGACCATAATGCGCAAATCATAAAGGTTCCGATCAAAAAGACCTGCACCATTAAATATTGGTATATATTAAAACGAGATTACTGTCAAGACAATAGAGCAATATTTATAAAATATTTAAAACAACTGAGTAACAGTGACATTTATAATTGCACGGATGCGAATAGTGCCTATAACAAATTTTATGATAATTTCAGTATGTTATACGATCTCTGTTTTCCTCTACATAAAGTCAAGATACATGGCAGATCTAAACCGAAATGGATCTCACGTGGCTTAAGAATATGCAGCAAACGTAAATGTCAACTATTGTGGCAATATAGGAATAATCCAAGTCAAGTCACCAAAATTGCTTTTAAATCATATGCAAAAAGATATAAAACTGTAATCAGACTGACAAAAAAATCACAAAACGACTATTTTATTAAATCTGCAACAAATAAGAATAAAGCTACTTGGAAAGTAATAAATGAGACCAAATCTAAATATCCGAATGAAGGCGTAAATCAATTAATTGCAAATGGCGTAATAAAAAATAATCCTCAAGACATTGCGAATTCTTTTAATGATTTTTTTCTTGACATCAATAATAATAATAATACTAGTGTACCCCAAAAATCTTCCAATAAACTGACATATAATTCTAATTCCATTTTTATGACACCGACTATCCCTGATGACATTATTAAAATAATAATTGCTTTAAAAAATAAAACCAGTACCGGGTATGATAGCATCGCGACAAATATTGTTAAAGATGTAGCTCATATTATATCTGAACCACTAAGCTTCATTATAAATTTATGTATAGAAGAAGGCACCTTCCCCGACAAACTAAAAATATCTGTTATAAAGCCAGTATTTAAGAAAGGAGACAAAAATAACATGAGCAACTATAGGCCTATAGCATTGATACCTATTTTTGGAAAAATTGTTGAAAAGGTGATTTTTAACTGTCTCTATACTTTCTTTGAAACACACAACATTCTAACGTCCAGTCAATATGGTTTCAGGAAAAACAAATCTATCAATTTGGCAATATACAACTTTTTATATAAGGTAATGACTAACTTGGACAAAGGGCTGCCGGCTGTCGCACTATACATGGATATGTCGAAGGCTTTCGACCGAGTTGATCACAAGATCCTCTTAAGAAAGATGTATGCATATGGTGTGAGAGGTAATGTGTATAAACTTTTAGAATCATACCTTAACAACAGACAACAATTCACAGAAGTAAGGAGGCTAAATCCTACAACGAATACAGAAGAAGTATATGCTTCTGAATATGGAACTGTTAAATTCGGCGTTCCTCAAGGGACTATTGTGGGTCCTTTATTCTTCCTTGTTTATATAAATGACATGCCTTCGGTAATAAATCATGACATTACACTATTTGCTGATGATAGCACTATTCTATTCGTTAATGTTAATACAATTGATTTAGAATCCGAAATTAATCAAACGATATTAATACTTATGGACTGGCTTAAAATGAATAATTTAATGATAAACATTGACAAAACTAAATTAATGAATTTTAAAATAAAAACTTGTCGTACGGGTACTTTAAAAATCCATTGTCTAGATAGTGACATTGAAGAAACTGAAGTAACAAAATTTCTAGGGTTATATATTGATAACAAACTTAATTGGAAATTACATATCGACCATGTATGCAAACAGCTGGGACAGTTTTCATATGCACTACACAGATTGCGTAAAACAGCAAATCATAGTACTTTACTAACAGCTTACCACGGACACGTTAGCTCTATCCTCAGATACGGTGTAATATTCTGGGGCAATAGTACAGACAAGGAGCGTGCCTTCATTGCTCAAAAACGTTGCATCAGGGCTATATTTAACTTAAAACAAACTGACTCATGTAAGAAATTTTTTAAAGAGGTGAACGCATTAACATTGCCATGTGTATATATATTTGAGACAGCTGTATTTGTCAAAAATAATATTGGCATGTATAATTACTACACTCGTGTACGGCGTAAGGACAAATTGCGCACAGTAGCTAGCAAGACGCATCTAATGCATGAAAGTATATTTTGTATTGCTTCATCAATATTTAATAATATTCCGGGGCCTATAAGAACAATCACGGAAATGAGAAAATTTAAAAAGGATCTCCATGACCTACTAGTAAACAAGTGCTATTACTCTATAAAAGACTTCCTATCAGACAAATCTCTGCTCCAATATAGTTCCCCTCAGTCATGATGCGTTCAGTGACTTACCTTTATTCGTTCCGTTTTGCATTTATCTTTTTATCTTTTATTTTATTTTTTTATGTGACATTTTGAATTTATAATAATAATGTAATTGTAATTATAATTGTATGTAAATTATTGTATGCCCCAAGGGCGGGACGTAGCTGATGTTAATTTAATTATTATTTAAGACCTGTGTTATGCACCTACCTATGATCCACAATAAAGTTTGAATTGAATTGAAATAATATAGTTTTACTACAAGTTTTATATAAAATAGATACGGTGTTTAAATTATTGATAGACTCAGTTTTTTCCATTTTATGAGCATTCATTTGTAACAATTTATTAGTGTGTTTCTTCTTTAATAGCGCTCAAATATCATGAAAATTGGCATGTTTACATTAAAACAGCGTTAATTTGGTATCCAGCACTAATTGTGACCAAATTCCCTGGAGCCTCTTTTTTCTGTTCAATAGCCACAATTATTTAAGTGAATGAGTCATCCGTTAACTGTTCGCTAGCTGTACAATCATCATTACAGCCGTAAGACGTCCACTGCTGGACATAGGCCTCACCCAATTTGGGAGGCTTTGTCATAAGCGCCACGCTTGGCAGACGGTTTCGCGATCGCAGTATCGTGGTAAAATGTATAGAGAACGCTGTTGCCCATTCTGTAGTAAGTTCCTTAGTCGCCTTTTATGACACCCATCAGAAGAAACGGGATGGTCCTTTTCTTTACGTTCGTTTGTTTCCCTTTGTGAAGTCCATTCTGCCCTTCTTCTAATGTTGGTGTATTTTTGCTTCCTTAATAATAAAATGTATATTTTCTTGTATGTTATATCATATGTCAGTAAAAAAAAAAATTGTTTAAAAAACTAAAAAATTCACTTCCATATAAAACCAAACTAAAAATGAGAAAATAATGGAAAAACCGTTGGGTGCTTTTTGAGATATTTCATAAACTATTATTTATTTTGTATTTTTGAGGGTTTCAAATTTCGTGACGTATGTCAGCTTAGTTTTCGTATTTTGTGACGATGATCAAAAACGTGTCTTCTTATAAACTACGCTGACATACAGCGTAGTTTATAAGAAGACCCGTTTTTGATATCCTGGTAATACTGGCAAGAATAATGGTACAAATTTATGAAATGTTTGTATTGTCATCGGTCCATGATAGGCATGCCAAATTTCGAGGGGGGTCAAAATGATGTTGAAAGTTTCCGTTACATACCAACATATGTATGAAGCTTATAAAAGCGTAGTAACAAGTGTGCACGTGCGCAGGCGTGCTCGTCGCGCGCCGCGCTGCGCACGCACACGCGCATGCTGCACCGCGCCGGCCGCGCCGTGCGCAACCACGTGTGCCACGCCTGCGGGAAGGCTTACATGGTCAGTGTGCGACTACATTATTTCACCCACAAAACCAACACACAACTGTATTGGGTTCTCTTTTCAAAAACACTACACTCGACGGCTTTAACTTTTCCTAAATAAGAACCTTGTTGTTCTGTAATAAGATCGAGGCATTCTTATTACAGAACGAAATCTAACTTTCGTTCTTAATACTATTGTGACAACTTAGGCACTGAACTCAGTAGTCAGTTTTGTAAAAAGAAATGCTATATATATTGTGTTCTTAATTCAACAACTAGCTTGGTGGTTTAAAACCTGGTTCTGAATAAGACGGAACTACACATAAATTGAAAAGTCACATTGATACTTGCTCCGATTTGAACCCGCAGGGTCGTATATGAGAGGCAACGCAAATACTGTCAAACATTGTGAGGAGGGGGAGGACGGATTGTACAGTTTCAATTTCAGTTTCATTTATTCATAAACAGTTTTTACACTGTGTCTGAATGTTTTACAACAAAGGAATCAAACTCTCCTACTCTCTTTAATCCGTGCCGCTGAGCTTGTAGCTTGATGTTCGTCTGTAATTCATTTTAATTCAGCTCGTTCCGGGCTGTCTCGACATGCGACGCCCTAAGCCGTGCTCTGTACCCTTCGCGCTTAGTTTGAAGCCCAGGCTGGAGACCTTAATTTGTTAATGCAGCCACAGACAAGTCTGGTTCAGCAGCCGACAACCTCATAGGTTGAGCTGCGAGATGACATAATATAACGACTGTCTATAATATAATGCCTCCCTATTTCAAGCATAATACATCTTTATCAGTCATTCATGTGATGTACATAATAATTATAGTATTGTATTGTAACCTAATCTTGGTCTTGAATTATTGAAACTTCAAAATTAAACGTTAGCTCAATGGAGTTAAATTCTTATCAAAATGAATCATCAAAGGTGGAAAGTTACCGTGTAGTCTTGACACGCTGAAACGCTTTTTATGCCATTAAACTGTATAATGTTTGTAGGAACTAGTAGGAGAACTTCACAGTCTTTTCTTCCCTACATGTTTGTCGTAGTCTGCACTACATCAAACCTCCTTCTCTGCCACAGACTAAGAAAACGCTAGAAGGTCATCTCCGCTCCCACACGGGAGAGAGACCTTTCAAGTGTGCGCAGTGCGCGTCCACGTTCGGATACGAAGCCGCGCTGTACAACCACAACAAACTGGTGCATCTCAACGTTAAGGTAACGTGACATGACGACACGACACAACACAACATAACTTGTGTCCACGTTCGGATACGAAGCTGCGCTGTACAACCACAACAAACTGGTGCATCTCAACGCTAAGGTAACGTGACATGACGACACGACACAACACAACATAACTTGTGTCCACGTTCGGATACGAAGCCGCGCTGTACAACCACAACAAACTGGTGCATCTCAACGTTAAGGTAACGTGACATGACGACACGACACAACACAACATAACTTGTGTCCACGTTCGGATACGAAGCTGCGCTGTACAACCACAACAAACTGGTGCATCTCAACGCTAAGGTAACGTGACATGACGACACGACACAACACAACATAACTTGTGTCCACGTTCGGATACGAAGCTGCGCTGTACAACCACAACAAACTGGTGCATCTCAACGCTAAGGTAACGTGACATGACGACACGACACAACACAACATAACTTGTGTCCACGTTCGGATACGAAGCTGCGCTGTACAACCACAACAAACTGGTGCATCTCAACGCTAAGGTAACGTGACATGACGACACGACACGACACAACACAACATAACTTGTGTCCACGTTCGGATACGAAGCCGCGCTGTACAACCACAACAAACTGGTGCATCTCAACGCTAAGGTAACGTGACATGACGACACGACACAACACAACATAACTTGTGTCCACGTTCGGATACGAAGCCGCGCTGTACAACCACAACAAACTGGTGCATCTCAACGCTAAGGTAACGTGACATGACGACACGACACAACACAACATAACTTGTGTCCACGTTCGGATACGAAGCCGCGCTGTACAACCACAACAAACTGGTGCATCTCAACGCTAAGGTAACGTGACATGACGACACGACACAACACAACATAACTTGTGTCCACGTTCGGATACGAAGCCGCGCTGTACAACCACAACAAACTGGTGCATCTCAACGCTAAGGTAACGTGACATGACGACACGACACAACACAACATAACTTGTGTCCACGTTCGGATACGAAGCCGCGCTGTACAACCACAACAAACTGGTGCATCTCAACGTTAAGGTAACGTAACATGACGACACAACAAAACTTGTGCTCGTGTGCAATGTATTATGTCATCTCGCACTATACAGGGTGTCCCAAAAGATTACGCAGCTGGGAAGGGGGGTGATAGGGGTGGTCACAAGGGTCGCCAGAAAAATAAAAAATTAAATCCCCTCTGGGTATGTGGGGCTATTTTGCTAACTATACCTACAAATATTGCTGTATTAAAAAAAAAATGCTGTTATGTAATCGTCAATAATCCTTTATCAAATTGAAATAAAAAAAAAACAATACATATCTAACCAAGATTTTAAAGAAAATTAAATTCTTGTCCAGTCAAGGACTTAGTAATTACGATTTCACTCAACTTCCTCAAAGTGTACTGAAAAAAAAAAAAATATTTTTCTGGTGACCCTTGTGACCACCCCTATCACCCCCCTTCCCAGCTACGTAACCTTTTGGGACACCCTGTATACTATCATCTTATGTCAGTGTCTCATTTCGTGCCATATTATGATCTCATGTACGCCATGTTGATGACATGGTTTGTAATGTCGTAAGAGTATCTCATGTCATATCAGGTGTCACCATGAAGACATGACACGACATCAGAGGGGCAATTCCCGTATTTTTAAGAACCTTTGCATTCGTATTTAGTATCAATCTGTCAAAAATAATACGAATTTTGAAAAAAAAAGAAACAAATTACATTAATTGCCGCAGAAATAAGATTGGGTCTTAAGAATTTAAACATTAATAAGTACGAGAATTGTCCTTCAGATGATAACCTGACACCATATGAGATAACAACATGGCGCGACATGAAACTTTCAATGGCATGACATGGTATGACAACGTAATTTGACATAACAACATGAAAAAACATGACTACCCACCTGAACCTACCCACTCACACTGCCCACTAACCGCCGCCCCTCGTCCCACAGCTGGGCCGCGCTCGGCCCGCGCCCCCCGCGCCCCCCGCGCCCCCCGCGCCCCCCGCGACTGCTCACACAGCACACACGACGTAGACGATGTATGTTCAGCACTACTGTAGTCTGTACTGGGAAGGTGTGATGGTACGATGCGCTGAGCTACTCCGCCACATTCACATTTTCGCCATCAATTATTGAAATCATTCAGATAACTCTCTTAGTTACAATTTTCCTCAAATGTTATCATTTCTTGTAATAGTCATTCGGTAAAATAATATAAAGTTTGTAATTCAAAAATAGGTCGATAAGTTTAACTAAAGATAAACTTTGTTTAGTAAAAAAAAACCGCAAAAATTGTATTATTTATTATAATTCTGTAAATACTACAATCTTTACAACACCGAATCATATTTTAATCGACATTAGAATCCGATACTGACACAAAAATTGCACAAATTGTATGAAAATTTAAATCTCGCGGACTATCGTGGCAAGTTCGCCATTATATAACACATAGAAGTTTAGAACGTGACCATCAGACAAAGATAAACTTGTTATAAAACTCAATGTACAGACGCCAGCACATCAAACCAACCGAAACTGTCAATTTTACCCAATCAATCTTGAACCTTATGTTATAGCGATAAAGTTGAAAACGTATTAAAGAAATTTGACAGAGTGTAGTAGCTTTTTGTGCTGGCGTCTGTACTATATTGTGGTTCATTACTATTATGAAATCATAAGTTTAATGTCAAAACCATTTAGTATTTATAAGCTCATATCTAATGTAACACAAGTATTTTTCGAGCCTGACTAATTTCGGACTACATACATATCAAGTAAAAAAGAATTGTTGAAATCGGTCGACAATTCGCGGAGAAATCAATGAACACACATTTAAAAAAATATAGTGGAAGATATAACCTCCTCCTTTTTTGAAGTCGGTTAATTTAAGCTAATTTGTTAGCTCGATTTGAGTCCGAAAGTAGTCGGGTTGTGTCGAAATATCAATAAATAAACTGTAGATCTCAAATACAAGCAGATTACAATGCATTGTTTCTGAACTTCATAGATATTTTAGTATTCACAATCACCATTTATGTATTACAATAAGTAGAGCTTACTATTACAATTAAGTATAAATAAGTTAGGTACGTGGGTGGGTCCGTGGGTACGTCGGCTTAGAGGCGCGCGCCACAAATGACACAAGAAAGAACTCAAGAATTTCTGCAGTTTGGATCTGTTTACTTTACCGCATAGAAAGTTTAAACTCATGGTACTCAACATATTGATAAATGAATGTGACACTGTTGTTCCACTTATGCGGCACTATTAATGGCTTTATGTTTTGTTGATTCTTTGTTTTTAAAATCTCTTTTTTTATCGTCTACAACGCTAGTCTTAAAATTTGCCAAATTGTCTCATTGTGTATTTGTGGAGAACGTGGTTGATTTCACATTTGTATACTTTTTTTATTTTTTTGTAATTCTTAATGTGAAATTGTTTGTTTTTTATACTTTGTCTCTTTCTAATATAATTCGTTTAACAAGTCTTTGTCCCGGGTTTTCTTAGTTGTCAAAATATTATTTAAGTATCTATAAGTATGTAAACACTCGGATGAAGAGGGAACAGAATGATGGAGGAGCACACTGTATACCGGTGTACGTCTCGTGCTCTGAAGACAGACACGCACGGAGTATTTTTATAATATACCTATTACTTATATACATTCGTAGGGACATAAGATGTAGTCGTAGATCTAGGTGTAAGTATCTATGTTGTAAAGGAACTGAATGTAGAGCGAACAAACCGCCGCACAATGATTGTTGATATATCTGTCCAACATGACCAGAATCTCAAAATATTACTAATATTATAAGTTATAATTAAGAAGGGTAAGCCATAATAAAAGTAGGTTTGTACAAACTCTTTTACATGTCGATCATGTTTTAAAAACTAGATGAGTTCGGCGTTTCCTGACTACTCTGAGAAGAAAGGCCGAAACAAACTCAGAGGTCACAGTCTCTTTTAAAGTCCAGACATAATCTTGGTCACATCATGTGGAATGGTGTGTTTTTGAGGAACAGCATACAGATTGAGTATTGCACGCGTTTGTCAGTAATCGTGCTGCTCAGCCACATTTCTCCAGCTATGTTTAACTCCGATGTAATGCACAAATTCTGAATTCGTGCTTCAGACAATTTTCCAAAGAAAAACTTAACGACCTGGGAACCAAACCCAGGCAAAGAAAAAAGTTAAAAATAAGACATGAAGGATTTGTAGTCAGTGATCATTGTGCAGAGATAGTCGTGATAGCCAACGGCTTTATAGCTGTTAATTCAGAAAGCGGTGCTCAAGAACACGGCCTGTAATGTAGGGAGGTCCCTCTGTCTATAGTGTGTTTTTGTTTACTTGTCAGAATACATAGACAAGTAGAGTACCTAAATGTTTAAACTTTGAAGAAATTATTATGTTTTAATAGTTGTTTCTGAACAGTTTTTTTAAATGTAATTCATACTTGTATGTATTTCTTACAAAGACAACGATTTGACAGCTCGCCATTTTTGTATTTGTTTACCAAATTGGACGACTAAAGGAAAATACACTGTAGCTAGTTTAGACCACAGAACTGATGGAATTTTAGCTTTTAAAATTTATATTTATTGGTGTAATATTTAAAAGTGTATTATTTAAGATATGCGTACTATTTTTAACTTCTGAATATCACAATAACATTTAATGTTAAATGTATTTTCGGAATAAATGTCAAGATTTTTAGAAAAGTATATAAACGTGTTGTTTTATTTGGCATGTCAACCTTGTTTTCTCTTCTGACCTTTTTTGTGGTTATGACGAGTCCCGCTCTGGACGGAGCGGGAGGCCGTGTCAGACTTTTACTGACTAAAACCGACCCGTGTTCCTTCAGTTGCCTATTCCGGGGCCACGGTAACTCTTTCAAATTATTCTGCGACTCTGGCAGGTTCTCTTCTGACCTAAGTACTCGGTTGCCATCTGCTCATCAGTGTGTTTCTTTTTGCATACTTTCGTAAGTAATTTTGTTACAGCATATGGAGACGACGATACGACAATAAGCTGAAGGTACTGCCTGCTGTATTTTGAAATGTGACTTGGTGGCGTGGCCACCATAAGGAATTATAATAACATAAAAAAAAATGTCACTAATTAGTGCAAATTAGTCACCAAATATCAGAATTAGTAGTTGTACAACAAAATACCTTCTGATATATTGCAATTAAATGAAAGGAGGTTTAAAAGTCATATTAAAAGTACACTTTGTAAACGAGCTTATTACAAATTAGAGGACTACATCCAAGATAAGAACGCTTAGAAACATGCTGGTCTCGCTCCATAGGACAGTCTTAGAGTTTATCAAACTAGTTGCTAACTTAATTGTGTAGATAATATTTATTTTTTCTTCTATGACACTGTTTTACATTCTGTAATTACTGTAACTCACACACTGACAGTTTATATGAGTAGTTCATATAATTGTTTTTTTTATTTAACTGCTTTTGTTAATTTATTTTTAATTTCTTTTAATTTCATTTATTGTGTATATGTATCATTTGAATCGTTGTATATGTAAGCGGGCACGCCCTTTATGCCTGGAGGCTTTAGTAAGGTTTTAATCTCTGTTTACGATTTTGTTTCATTATTTATTTCAGCTTGAGTTTAGTTTTCAATGTTTTGTTGGTATAATGGCGTGTGCTAGCTGACATATGGCGAATAATGTATGTTTTGTTTTATTATATTAATAACTTATACAATATTGTATAGAATCAAGTGCTTCTAACTTAACAGACAGCTGTGCTGCTGGGGAGTTTGTTCCGCCACTTCTTCCCAGCTAAAGCACTAGGAAGTGTCGAAGGGCGGGCGTTTTGGGGGGACTGTCTTATGTTACTTTGACGTTCAAAAAGTGCTGACTCTCAGCCTAGTTTGAATAAATGACTTTTGATTTTGATTTTGACCCACTAGTTCAAAAGTTGTAAGAGCTTATAGGCTTAGGCTGATCGTGATCTGGCGAGCGCCTACCCCAGCTTGGCCCATTTAAATCTCAATAGCGAAGATCTGTTTTCTCCCATATTTAGTCGCCAATTAGTTGGAATCAGTCGCCAAATACCAGAATCTGTCAATCACTGGTTCAAAAGTTATAATCGTGTTTCTAGGCCGACCTGGAGAGAATCTCCGCAGCTTGGCCACATTTATATCTGAAAAACTAGAGCACCTAGCGAAGATCTGTTTGCTCCCAAATTTATTCGCAATTTTTCTCCGTGTCACAGAGTCACCTTGTGTCTCCGAAGGGGTGGGTAGAGGTGCACCTATACTTCGCCGACATTTCGCTAGTCCCATGTTATAGGGGGGGGGGGGGGCGAGCTTATTGCCATTGACCGAGCACAAATCCAGACTTTGGGCTGCTACTGAGTAATTGCAGATATAAAAACACCAATAACGCTGCCCAACGTAGGAATCGAACACAGGGCCTCGTGCCTACTCATAGCGTTTGCCACCACTAGACCAATGAGGCCGTCGAATAAAAATGTTTTTGATTTTCAAACTATAAAGAGTAGTGAGTGAAAGCGCCGAGATCCCGGCACCTTAGGAGGGCATTATATAGTGGCCTTATTGAGTTATACTTAATGGGGTTCCTTTGGAAAGGGTTGACCAATTTAAGTACTTGGGGCATGTTTTGACTGTCGACCTCAAAGATCATGCAGACATGGAACGGGAGCGGAGGGAGTTGTCTATTAGAGCGAACATAACCGCCCGCAGATTTGCTCGGTGCTCTCGTGGAGTAAAGGCAACGCTCTTTAGAGCGTATTGTATATCGTTGTACTCATGCAGTCTATGGGCTCACTACTCTAATAGAAGTTACGGCGCCATCCGCGTCCAGTACAAAAACGCGTTCAGGGCGGTGCTGGGGTTACCCCGACACTGCAGTGCCTCGGGTATGTTCGCAGAGGCGCGCACCGACTGCTTTCACGCGACCATGCGCACGCGCGCTGCGTCCTTGCTGCACAGGGTGCGGCTTAGTCCCAATGCGGTACTGGTGATGATAGCGGGAAGGCTGGACTGCCCATTCCTCCGGCATTGTTTCAGCAGACATGTCGCTGTACCAGTGCCGGAGAGAAGATTTTAATTTACAGTTTTAAATGATATTATTTATTTTGATTTAATTTAATTTGATGTAATTTAATTTTTAATTGATTTTATTTTATTTGACATTATTTGATTTTATTCGGTTTAATTTAATTTAATTGTGTGATTTTATCTGCAAAAGTTTCTATTAATTTATGTGTGGCAATGGGTGTTATTTACCTGAAATGAATTTGAATTGATAATGTTCTTCAGAAAGGTCAGGTGCGTAGTACGCGCAACTGGCGTATTCGTAGGGATAAAAGGAGTATGTAGGGATCGTAGCAAATCGCGTTCTGGAGTTTCTACCTACCTTCGTCGGCAGAAGGCGTGAGTTTATGTATGTACTAGTAATCTATGCTTGTGATGTATTGGATTCCTACGATTGAATTTGTTTGTAGACTTGGAACGTCCGATCATTAGCTTACTGTTGAGATGCGGGAGCTTGTGTTCAATAAATTATTAATCCTAAATTTTTAACACTTCGTCCTAAAGTACCTAAAAAGGTTATATCTATAAACAGAAAAATATATGGAACGATGTTCGTTCTTTTTAACAAAAATGCATATTTTTTCTAATAGGTCAATCTATACTATCTCAATAATGAGAGGAAGACGTCAAGAGAGAGACTAGAAGAATCAGGAGAATGATGTGAGGAGAGAATTAACATAATTTTGTGGTACCGTGAGAAGCACCATCAGGTTATAAGCGCCTGTGATAAAAGTTAGGCAATCTGTCGCTTAGAGTGCGTGATGCGGACACAAGCTAACACATTATTTTAATTTTCCTGTTTTGTGGTCGTTTTTGTTTTTAGTCTTTTCCTTTAATATTCAAAATCTATATATATAAAAATGAATCCCTATTTCCCTTGGTCACGCCATCACGTGTGAACGGCTGGACCGATTTCACTTTTTTTTGTTTTGTTTTGTTTGTAATTGTCAGGAGAAGGTTCTTATGAAAGAAAAAAATTAAAAAATTGCGCGGAAAATTAGAAAATTTAAGAACACTTATTTAAGAATACTTAACAACCATATAATAGGACAATGTAAACTTTTTTAATATTACGTTATGACATTTGACATAGAATTGACAAATGCGTGCTCAAATATCATCAAAGAGACAGGACAACGTCTGTCGGGTCAGCTAGTCTATACATATATATAAAAATGAATCCCTATTTCCCTTGGTTACGCCATCACACGTGAACGGCTGGACCGATTTCACTTCTTTATTTTTTGTTTTGTTTGTAATTGTCAGGAGAAGGTTCTTATGAAAGAAAAAAATTAAAAAATTGCGCAGAAAATTAGAAAATTTAAGAACATGAAGGCAGAGGGTCATATTGTAAAATAAAAGAGGTTCTTTCAATATTAAGGAACTATTTAATCAATAGACCTTATACGAAACTGCACTTAATCAGTTTCCATAATTATTAATTTAACACCATATTAAAATAGCCATGACACCCAGTAATACAGTTACAGTATTACAGTTCATATAAAAGAGTATCAATGTACAGTGAGGCAGAGTAATTACAATAATTGAGAGCAATACGACCTGTGCACTGGGCCACGCCTGAACTTAGAATGCCCATTCGCCGCCGTGCGGCGTCTTTTATACGGAAGTATTGGAGGTGGGGCAACGACGTAGCACGCTACGACGTAGCGCGCTCTAACTCCGCCCACCAGCAATGAGGTGGGAGAATGGCGTAGCGTGCTACGACGCTACGGCGCTACGGCGCTATCGCGTAGCCCAATGCACGTGCCACTCACAATATGACGCCGACACGGCCATACTGACGTGCGGACGTCCTCGTACGCTCAGCTGACAATGTCTCATCTAGAACTTGAAAAACTGATTAAGTACCGTTTGGTCATCCTGATTGTTTCTGGTCCGGTCTACTTAGACCCTTCAGATATTTAACCACTTGGTCCAGTCTATTATGACTCTTCAAGGGTTATCTCTTGGTCCGGTCAACTTCTGACCCTACAAGATCAGCCTCCTGGTCCGGCAATTGTTTTGCCCTTCAGGTGTATCCCTTCAGTTAAACTGGACCGGATCTAGCTAGGCCGAACAAGTATCATTTCTTTAGCTTAATTAACAAATAGCTCAATACTTTGGTTGATTTACAAGTGCTTCTGTTACAATATTAACTGATTCAGGGCCAATAGATTCTACTGAAACAGCACGTTAACCACGGTTTCTACAACCTGCACTGGTAGATATAGTGTCACTTTTGGCAGACATGGTATCATTATTGGCAGAGATAGTACCACTATTAGGAGACTGAATATCATCATTGTTAATCTGTTCCCTAGTCTCGTGGACAAGAACATCTATGTTATTCTTCGCCGACACGTCATCCTTATCATAACATTCTGCGAATTCCAGAAAGAATGACTGACCACGGGGTACTTGTAAGTTTTTTGTGAGAGTATTTGTAGACTATTCTTTCCATTAATGTGTTACAATTCGTACCAATCGTTTTCTTCCAAAATAGCGGTGATTTTAAAGGGGCCTTTGTATTTACGGTCCTGTTTCATTTGGTGTCTTTTTTTTTAATTTAACAAAGGCAAAATCACGTACTGAAAAGCATTTTACCATAGCTTTATCCTTGTTAAATGATAAATGACTTTATTTTTGCAAGTAGGTTTGTACAAACACTTTTACACGTCAATCATATTTTTTTTTTTTTTAACTAGATGTGGTCGGCGTTTCCTATCTGACTACTCTGAGAAGAAAGGCCGAAACAAACTCAGAGGTCACAGTCTCTTTTAAAGTGCAGACATAATCTTGGTCACATCATGTGAAGACCATGTGGATTGGTGTCTGAAGTGGTATTTTAAAGAAAGAACCACTCAGATTGAGTGGACTTGTCCAATCAGTGCACGCATTTGTCAGTAAATCGACCTGTGTCGTATTGGACCAGCTTTTTTATACCAACAGAAGAATCGGATAATGGTTTCGAGGTTTAAACGAGATCAGGATGATTAGTAGAAACTCTTGTTATCTCTAATGAACCCTTAATACCAACTATTAATTCCAAGGGCGTGAGCCCTGTTGCTCTACAACGAGTACTATTGAGACTCTAACTACTAATTGGATATTGACTTCATGATCTTACCATAAGCTACCCGAATCTATAGCGAGCATACTTTTTAAGGTCCTCATGACACGCTCGACCTGGCCATTGGCCAGGCGAACCAGTGGATATTAATTGTAAATCGATACGATTATCTTTACAAAAATTCGTAAATTCAGTATTGTCATATGACCTACCGCGATCTGCAACTATTCTTTTAGGAGCGCCAAACGAGTTCACTGCATTTTTTTTTGTGAGTTAATAACTAACAAGACGGATTTTGTAAAGCCATCAATAATCACGGAAAAATACTCCTTGCGCTCGCTTTTTAACACGCTTTTTCCTGTGAGTTTACCAGTTAAATCTAAATGAATTATATGCCATGGAACGGCAAATTTAGGGATTGGATGTTGACCGACCTGCTGGGCATACGGGGGACCTTTGGAAGCCTTACAAGCGACGCACGAACCTCCATAGGTTTTGACAAGTATTGACATATTTTGAAACCAATAAAGATTGTATAGTTTATCGAAGGTTTTTTTTTTATAACCAAGGTGTGTTATTTCGCTGTGTACTCGATTAATCATTTACCATGTTAAAGGGTGTGGCAATATCGGTGACCATTTAGTGGTTTTATAACATTCGATTTTACGATGCCCTGTCTAATATCGATAATGTGCGTGATATTTCAGACAGCAAGTCATTTGAGCGTAATTTGGATATAATGTGTCATATTTCGGAATCACGTTATCTACAGATAACCAAATCCTCTCCAGTTCAGACAAATTTACAATTTTAGCTGCCTTATGAATTAAATATGTGTCAGCATGATTACGTGAAAGGAAGTCTAGATGTGCCATATTTTTTCCCTCTTTATAGATGATATCAAAGTCATATGACTGCAAAATTGTCCACCTATGTACTCAGGGGTTAGGTCCTTTTTGTACTGAGAGGCCTTTAAGGCGTTACAGTCAATAAAAACCGTAAATTTACGCCCATATAGGTTATATCGAAAATATGTGGCTAGGCCATATAAATTGTTGGTACTGAGCAGCAGTGCTTGGAGGAGGGATATTTTTAATCTTATGGGGATTTGGTCTAATTTTTCCAGGGGATATTCCGAAACCCAGATATTCAATTTTCGGCTTTATACATGAACATTTTTAAAAAAGTTATATCTAGCAATGTATTTAAACGAGACAACTTTTTTGAACGGTCTCTAATGCAGAAAGTACGTCATCCATGTAGATCAGTATTTTATCGTCATTTAGAGGTTTAAGTCCAATATTTATAGCTCTTTGAAAAACCTGTGAAGCATTTCATAAACCAAATGGCATAGTGAGGTACTCAGACTGACCCGTTATGGACGCAAATTTGGTGATCGATTCGATCACTAACTAGTAGTAAAGGATAGCTGTCTGGTCGAGTATTGCTATTGAGTTCCCGGTAATCAACGCACATACGATCGGTACCGACCCTTTTTTTTTATTAATGATGTAGGACTCACGAAAGGCGAAGAACTTTCACGCATTATGTTAGCATCTAGTAATTCTTGTACTTTGTCATTAACGATTCGTAACTCGGGATATGAGGAGTATTTAGTGAGTATTTCAATCAAAACTTCATTTTCTTTACCGGTAAGATCTGCGTCAATAGAATTAATGTCAAGAGGCATTTCTAATATAGAGCTAAGATTTGCTTTTTTTTTTTAAGTTAAGGCAGCTTTATTATCCACAACGGATATTGCTTGTCTAAAATGTCGTGACCTATTAATAAGGTAACGTTTTCATTGAAACATTCGTCAGACAATACTTGATATGTAACGTCGAGAAGAAAGTTTTGTAACACGGTTGGGCATTGTATTTGGATTGAGCAATTAACATCATCATCAGGAGAGTCTCGTCTGAGTGACTATCGGGAGATACCAGCCTGACGGTACATCTAAATGACCATCAACTTAGATCAGCTTGACGAGAACTGACTTCTCTCGAGAACATTGGACCAATTAACATTATTAAAATCAATCCCCTTTAAAGGTTCATGAAACTTTTCACCAGTAAGAAGGCCACAGTTACCTTCATGAAGATACACTCAGATTCAGAGTCAAATATGAAAGGAATTGCATACCACTTATTTCCAAAACTTCACTTGTTTGCTGGTGTTGCTCGGTGTGGGGATCTCTTTTCTTCTTCCAGCGTTTAAGGCAAGTGGTGACCACGTGGCTAGCCTCACCACATTTGAAGCAGGTTATTCCAGAGTTCGTCTGTGGAGTTTTTGCTAAAACAGATACCTTTTGAAGCAACGTGCCGACATTCCTGCCCTCGTTGACCGACCTTCTCGCAGAAATTGCAGTTTCCCCGAAATTGAGTTGATGGACAAGACTTTTTCGTGTCTGATTCGGACGTGCCCGGTTCTTCGTTTCTTTCACGGTGAATTTTGTCATCGCATCATAATAGGACAGATAGCAGAACCGGTCCGGTAAATTTGCATCAGGAAACTTTTCAACAAGTTTTCCTAACTCGGCTGGGGTTTCTTTGTTATCAATTTATGATTGTGATTAAATTCAAATTATCCTGCATTGTCATGGGTTTGGAAAATTTAGAGACCAGCATTTTCTTAATAGTATCTCATGAACTATTATCTGGATTAATTCTTGTAAAACACATGGCGGCGCGGGTCTTTAGAGAGTGAGCGAGGGCCAAAATAAGGTCTACACCTTCTGGCTTCTTACTGTCGATTACAATCTCACTTAATGCACACCAGTTGATAATGTTGGTTTCAGTTACATCAGGATCGAAAGGAACCAACATCGATTGCATACTGGGTGTCATGTGGCGAGGTGTCAAAGTATCTGCACTTATTTTTAATTGATTCCATACTACCCAAAAAAAATGACATTTGTTCCCGTATTAGATTGCCAGCAGTCCCAGATAAAGGTGGGAGTGGGTTTCATCCCACTTCTGATGAAGGCAGAGGGTCATATTGTAAAATAAAAGAGGTTCTTTCAATATTAAGGAACTATTTAATCAATAGACCTTATACGAAACTGCACTTAATCAGTTTCCATAATTATTAATTTAACACCATATTAAAATAGCCATGACACCCAGTAATACAGTTACAGTATTACAGTTCATATAAAAGAGTATCAATGTACAGTGAGGCAGAGTAATTACAATAATTGAGAGCAATACGACCTGTGCACTGGGCCACGCCTGAACTTAGAATGCCCATTCGCCGCCGTGCGGCGTCTTTTATACGGAAGTATTGGAGGTGGGGCAACGACGTAGCACGCTACGACGTAGCGCGCTCTAACTCCGCCCACCAGCAATGAGGTGGGAGAATGGCGTAGCGTGCTACGACGCTACGGCGCTACGGCGCTATCGCGTAGCCCAATGCACGTGCCACTCACAATATGACGCCGACAAACACTTATTTAAGAATACTTGAGTTCTGCGACTTAAGTTTGTACGTCTAAATGCTGGCATGTTCTGCGACCTAAGTTTGTACGTCTAATTGAAATCGGCACAGTAGTTTTTGAGTTTATTCATTACAAACATACACACATATGCCTTCGAAGTACCAAGTGGTCATAACTTGGTATGAGCTTATCAAACCGCAGTGTCAGTCAGAAAACGTTTTATGCCTTCGAAGTACCAGGTTGTCATTACTGGGAAGGAGCTTGCTAAACATAGGAAGTGTTATCTAGATAAATTATAGTTTAAAATAAATTATAGTTAAAAAAACTAAAAACACGCTTCCATTGAAAACCAAACTAAAAAGTACAAAATAATGGAAAAAAAGCGTGGGGTGCTTTTTAAGGTATTTTTTATTGATATCAGACACCCCACGCTTTTTTTCCATTATTTTGTACTTTTTAGTTTGGTTTTCAATGGAAGCGTGTTTTTAGTTTTTTTAACTATAATTTATTTTCTATTTTTTTAGGGTGTTTCGAATTTTGAGACGTATGTCAGCGTAGTTTGTGACAGTTTTTCTGCTGTCCTGGTAACCCTGGCAAGGATAATGGCACAAATTTATGAAATTATTGCATTGTCATCGGTCCTTGACAGGTGTGCAAAGTTTGAATGAACTATAATTTTGAGACGTATGTCAGCGTAGTTTGTGACAGTTTTTCTGCTGTCCTGGTAACCCTGGCAAGGATAATGGCACAAATTAGCTAGATTTTTACCGCTCGAACGCGTCACAGCCGTACGTCAACTAACTAACTAGCGCCCTCTAGCGGACAACATACAAAAGACGCTCAGGCAAGTGAAGCCTGTCCTGGTAATCCTGGCAAGGATAATGGCACAAATTTATGAAATTATTGCATTGTCATCGGTCCTTGACAGGTGTGCAAAGTTTGAATGAAATCTGGTCGTTTAAAGTGGGTCAAAATCGCGCTATAAGGAATCGGTTACAAACAAACATACAAATATACAAACATACAAATATACAAACATACAAGTGAAGCTAATATAAAGCGTGTAATAGGCAGCGGGCGGGCTAAAATAAAATAAAAAATAGAAATCGGTAGTAAATAAACTAAAACACGAATGAATTATAATCTGAGGATATATATGTCGTGGTCAGATCGTAGAATTGATCACTTTATAATGAGACTAGCCATTTCATGAATTAGTTGTATTTCATGATTCGGCCAACTAAAACTGGCTAATATAAAGCGTGTAAAAACTAAAAACACGCTTCCATTGAAAACCAAACTAAAAAGTACAAAATAATAGAAAAAAAGCGTGGGGTGCTTTTTAAGGTATTTTTTTATTGATATCAGGCACCCCACGCTTTTTTTCTATTAAGTATTTTGTACTTTTTAGTTTGGTTTTCAATGGAAGCGTGTTTTTAGTTTTTTTAAACTATAATTTATTTTCTATTTTTTAGGGTGCTTCGAATTTTGAGACGTATGTCAGCGTAGTTTGTGACAGTTTTTCTGCTGTCCTGGTAACCCTGGCAAGGATAATGGCACAAATTTATGAAATTATTGCATTGTCATCGGTCCTTGACAGGTGCGCAAAGTTTGAATGAACTATAATTTTGAGACGTATGTCAGCGTAGTTTGTGACAGTTTTTCTGCTGTCCTGGTAACCCTGGCAAGGATAATGGCACAAATTAGCTAGATTTTTACCGCTCGAACGCGTCACAGCCGTACGTCAACTAACTAACTAGCGCCCTCTAGCGGACAACATACAAAAGACGCTCAGGCAAGTGAAGCCTGTCCTGGTAATCCTGGTAAGGATAATGGCACAAATTTATGAAATTATTGCATTGTCATCGGTCCTTGACAGGTGTGCAAAGTTTGAATGAAATCTGGTCGTTTAAAGTGGGTCAAAATCGCGCTATAAGGAGTCGGTTACAAACAAACATACAAATATACAAACATACAAATATACAAACATACAAACATACAAGTGAAGCTAATATAAAGCGTGTAAAAACGCTTTATGCCTTCGAATTAGCAGGTTGTCATAACCCGATAGGAGCTCACCTCACCTGATTGCCAGGGTCGCGAGATTTGTTCGGAAGAGTTACCGTGACCCTGGCATATAGGCAACTGATGGAACACGGGTGGGCTGCCCACCAACAAAAAAAAAATGTCAGGTTGTCATAAATTGTGTAGGAGCTTTATGATCTTTGTAATCGCGAAACAAAGAAGAGTCACCTAGAAAACGCTTTATGCCTTCAAAGTACCAGGTAGTCATAATTCTGTAGGAGGTCGCCTAACCTCACCCTAATTGCGCAACACACTATTAATCAGAATCTGAATCATTATGAAGGTTATTTATTGCTCATCATCATTCATATTTTTCTTTCTTTTCTTTCATATGGTCGAAAAAATTGCCTGTCCTTAGCAACGCAAACAACGTCATGAATTTTATGGAACCGTCAAAATGAAAGGGATTCCTACTGATAGTGTATTACGTACCCTCTGGGTATGTGTCAGGTAAAAAACGCTTTACGCCTTTGAAGTACCAGGTTATCATAACTTGGTAGGAGCTAACCAAACATGAGTGTCAGCTAGAAAACGCTTACCAGACCACCACCGCGTACCAGATTGTCAAACTTGGTAGGTTTATTACAACATTTATTGAACCTGAGGCGATACGAAGTTCGCTGGGTCAGCTAGTAACTTATATTTTCTTGTTTGTATCTGTGATAATATAACACTTTTTCTTTGTTTGTCGTCGTATTGACGTACCCATCCTCAATGCTGTTTAGATGTATTAGAAACTGGATTTCTCGTTCTCAGTACTGCTTGGTAGGAAATGAAAGAATAATGAAAATACAATTAAATTATATACATTTTTATTAAATCAGTAACATGCACAACTTTAACATGCGACAACCACAACTAATAAATAATATTTAAATAATTCGTACTCGATACAAACAGACTAACGGTTCCTTTTGCTTTATACAGGGTGTCCAAGAACCTGGCGTCCAACTGGATTCCCACGATGCCCCAAGTTCTAACAGTACTCAGAAAAATATTTTAAAAAATCCACCCCATGTACTTACAGAATTATACTGATTTCAAATAAAAAGGGGAAATGAGCACCCTGTGACATACTTTTGAATGCTGTGACTGCTAATGCTGATAATTTCGATATTTCTTGGAGGTTTTGTAATCTAGGGTATTGCTGTGTCTAAATAGAATGTAAAAATAAAGTACTTATTGTACCATTTTAAAATAAAATATTATTTTAACTAAAGGTGATATGGAAAACTATTGAATTTCGCAACTTTGACCGACTGTAGTGTAAAAAAAATGTACCAAAATAGTATGGCAAGTGACGTCAAATTTTGACGCGTTTATTCCTCTTTTTAAAAAGGTATAATACTTACACATTAATTTGAAAAAAAAAAATTTTGATAATATTTTTACTCAACAACCCAATTTTTACGATGTCTTACAGAATTCTTAGAAAGAAAAATTTACGACGAATTGAATCTAACCTCTAAAGAATTACTATTGTATGCTCATAAAAATAACAACAGGCCTCTCAAAAAACAGGTTAGACCGTAAGGGACGGTATGTGCATGCATCTCACCATAGTGATTCGTTATTACAACAGGAGGGAGCAAGACAGAAACTATCTTTGCGATTTGCTGGTTCTTCTTTATGGTACCCCATTATTCAGGTAAGAGTGAGGGAGAAAAAGGTTAGAGGTGCGAGTGAGATAGATAGTGACGCTATCTGGGATCGTGCTATTTAGGATAACAGTACGGTCAGTACGCGTCACTGCCTCCTGCCGTTACTACGCACCTCTCTCTTATTGTTACCATTGATCACGTACTACGATTTAAAGCTTTGTTTATTGGACTCGATTACTCTTTGTGCTCTGGACTTTGAAACGAACTCTTTACGACGACCTTTGCCTGTGTTTGGACAGTTTGTGTTTTGTGTGTGCTACCATGGCGACCTACACTCCGCAAGAATACGCAAATATGCACTACATTTATGGAGAATGTAGAGGTAATGGACGAGCTGCAGCGAGACTTTACAGAGAAAGGTATCCGAGGGCTACGCGATATCCCGACCATCGAGTTTTCATTAATGTGCACAGATCACTATGTGACGGGCGGTTCCCCAATCAAGTAGCTGGTGACGGACGACCCGTAAATGACTTCATACGCGATGAAGTTTTAGAGGCGGTGTCGGCAAATCCAAGCATCTCTGTGCGAGGAATAGAAGCTGATACGGGGATACCGAAGAGCACAGCACACAG
This sequence comes from Aporophyla nigra, assembly GCA_947507805.1. Classification (NCBI taxonomy): domain Eukaryota; kingdom Metazoa; phylum Arthropoda; class Insecta; order Lepidoptera; family Noctuidae; genus Aporophyla; species Aporophyla nigra. Next base: position 118,795 of record OX382319.1, read on the forward strand.
TATTCTCCAAAAAGAAGAATATCATCCGTACCACGTACAGCGAGTGCAAAGTCTTTTACCTCGAGACTATCCGAGCCGAGTCGCGTTTTGTGAAACAATCCTGCAAAAACATCGAGAAGACGAAAACTTTATCGACAAAATTTTGTGGTCAGATGAATCAACATTTAAGAAGGATGGCTACATGAACCTACACAACTTGCACGAGTGGCATGTGGAAAATCCGCACTTGATGCGAGAAGATAGATCCCAGTACCGGTTCAAAGTGAACATGTGGACCGGTATTCTCTGTGGGAATATTATTGGTCCATTTGAGATGCCCGAGAATTTGACTGGCGAATCATATTTAAATTTTCTTCAAAATGATTTGCCAAACTTACTAGAAGAGACCCCACCAGATATGTGGTTCCAACACGACGGCTGTCCAGCACATTTTCGCGTATCCGTTAGAGAGTTTTTGGACGAGCAATACCCGAACAGGTGGATTGGGCGATCAGGAACAATCCCGTGGCCAGCCCGCTCACCTGACTTAAATCCGCTGGATTTTTTTTTCTGGGGAACTATGAAGGAGCTCGTTTATGCGAAGCCCATTAATGACATCGCTGACCTTCGTGAGAAGATAACACAAGCAGTGCAGGTGATACGTCAAAAAAGTTACTCGCGAAACATAAAGCGGTCCTTTTTAAGGAGAGTGAGAGCTTGTATTGCCGCGGGTGGTCAACATTTTGAACATTTATTGTAATAAAATATCTTTAAACTAACATTCTTTGCTTTTATTCTACTGGGAACCCATCTACCTGTGTGTATTTCCTTCTTGCTCACTCTTGGAACCGAAGTAAATAATAGTAGTAACATAACAGTTTCTAAGATAAGAAAGGGTCCGACAGTTACCGTTAGTAGGTAGGCACTTCGTAAAAATTGGGTTGTTGAGTAAAAATATTATCAAATTTTTTTTTTCAAATTAATGTGTAAGTATTATACCTTTTTAAAAAGAGGAATAAACGCGTCAAAATTTGACGTCACTTGCCATACTATTTTGGTACATTTTTTTTACTCTACAGTCGGTCAAAGTTGCGAAATTCAATAGTTTTCCATATCACCTTTAGTTAAAATAGTATTTTATTTTAAAATGGTACAATAAGTACATTATTTTTACATTCTATTTAGACACAGCAATACCCTAGATTACAAAACCTCCAAGAAATATCGAAATTATCAGCATTAGCAGTCACAGCATTCAAAAGTATGTCACAGGGTGCTCATTTCCCCTTTTTTTTTGAAATCAGTATAATTCTGTAAGTACATGGGGTGGATTTTTTAAAATATTTTTCTGAGTACTGTTAGAACTTGGGGCATCGTGGGAATCCAGTTGGACGCCAGGTTCTTGGACACCCTGTATGTCACAAACTGATCGCTCCAGTGTGTATCCATACAAATATTTGCTTGTAGTGTTTAGATACAACTTGGATTTCATTTTAATGCTTACCTTCATACTCAGAGTCGTTACTTAAAACTAAAGAATAATTTATAAAGTTAATGATTTACTATTTTAAGTGACGTCTCTGAATGCGGAAGTTAATGTCTTGTTACCACAAATACAACATTTATTTTGTTTAAATGTAACTATTTGTGGACAAGACTATTGTTTCTGACTCAAACGCGACTTTGTATCAACCAAAGAGTTCCCATATTGTGTTGTAGCCCTCTTTGTATATGTTTTGATACAAAATGCGATACCATAGCCTCTCTATAAAAATAACCATTTACAAATTCCCAAAAATACTGAAATATTATCTTAGACTAAGTTAAATATAAATTAACATAAATAATATTCGTAAACACATGAAACTCGGACTGACTCGATGTTGCCATGCTTTATAACTAGAACTAAATAAAATCATTTTTACATGGTGGCAAATCCATAGACAAAGTATTATGTATCTATGGACAAACGTACCAAAATGGCGGATGGAGCATTTGATGACGTCACGCTAAGAGAAATGTATTCAAATACCGACTAGGGCTAGTTTAAATATATTCGTTAGTATTTGGATATTTCTTGGATTGGCCTTTCGACTCTACATAGGTACTGGTCCAGTATGTTTTCTATTAAAAACTATATATCGATAGAATTTATTAGATCAATTCTGTTGGCAATATTTCAATGTTGCTCAAACTAGTTGATTACAAGGTCGAGCAAGCCTTTAGCTATCCGAAGACTATTCAATAGCCTCAATAGATCTAGGCTTACATCGTCTTAACCTCATTCGTTGTGAGGTAGTCGGAATAATTTGGTTTGCTTTTCAATTTGGAAGAATCACATTCCTTTAATATCGAAAAAAAATGTAATAACCGTGCGAATCGTGTCATTACGAAGATTATTTAAAAACACCTTTCATTTACAATACAAATGCGTTTAATTGATGTAAACCAGATCTAAGACTATACAACTGCGTGTGAGTTCAAATGGCTGCGTTGAGACTAGAGCGCTACACTACGCACTACGCGTCGCCTTCACTGATGCTAGTCGCCACGGAGATCTCCGTGACGCCCTCACTCTTGTCCCCGAAGTAGACTGCTACCTCACCCTCCTCCTTGTCACTGGACGGGAGAGCGTTGGGCGGCGGCACCACCACCTCACTCTTGGAGGACCCCTCCGCCTTCAGCTCACAGTTGTGTGTGTGCTGGCTGTGTGTGTGTGTGTGGTGTTGGCTGCCCTGCGACTCCTGGTCCGCTGTCTTCGTATGGCTCTGGTCGATGGGTTCGTACCCCGCCGGGAGGACGAGACCGTCGGTAAAAGACTCCAGGTTCACGTTCGAGTTGAACTTGTTCTGATACTTGTCGTTAGGCAGTTGTTGTTGCGACAGTTGTTGCTGCGACTGTTGCGAGAACGAGTGCTGCTGTTGCGCGAACTGTTGCTGTTGTTGCTGCGAGTACTGGTGCTGCGACAACTGTTGTTGTTGCTGTTGGGGCAACTGTTGTTGTTGCTGTTGTGTGATCTGCTGTTGTTGTACTTGCTGCTGTTGCTGAGAAAACTGTTGTTGTTGATTTTGTTGCTGAGATTGTTGCTGTTGTTGTTGCTGAGAGAACTGTTGTTGTTGATTTTGTTGCTGAGCTTGTTGCTGTTGTTGTTGCTGTTGCTGTAGCGACTGCTGCTGACCAGGTTTGGACGGGTCGTCGATGGCTTGCAGTATGCTCTGCAGTAATCCTTCTGAGAGCAACTGATCGTGAGGAACAGAAGACTTGCCGCCATTCGAAGACTGAATCTGCACGGAGTAGGAACCAACTTGGTTAGTAGAAGAACTAAGTGCATTCGGAGAGTTGCGGGTGTCCGAGTGAATGTTCTGACTCGTCGACACTATCTTCTGCTGCAGCTGCTTCGCTTCCTCGTTCAAGTCTCTGATGCGATCAGAAGTCTTCTGGATCTGATCGCTAACGTACTGCAGTCGCTCGTCTTTGAGCGCGTGCTTCTCTTTCAAAGACTTTGACTTTTGTATGTTATAGCTCTCTCTCTTATGAGTGGGTTGTACGAAGGAGTCGGGGATGGTGACTGTGTTCGAGGATTTATTCAGCGTCGTGCCGAGACTGCTGAGACTGTTCACGTAGCTGGCCGCTAGGTCCTGCGGGATCCTCTCGCCGGCCTGCGCCGCGCGGAGGATCGCTTCGTGGTAGGGGCAGTGCTTCAGTATCGCGGCGGCGTCCAGGTTGGACAGGTTGGCGACCAGCGTGCCGTCCACTGTCGACGTCACCGCGTCAGTGTGCGAGCCCGATGTCACGTGGTCGCCCACACCCACCGTCAGGAGTGGCGCAGAGTACGAGTCGTGCTGGAAGGACAGCGGGCTGCCGCCGTGCGGCAAGCTGTACAGGTTGGTCGGCTCGATGGACAGGGTCACGTCCTTGATGGGCGGCGGCAGGTAGGCCGGCGCGTGCGAGTGAGAGAACTGACCAGCATCTTTTTGCTGCGTGTTCTGTGCGATGTGAGTGAACAGTCCGGCCGGCACCGACTCGCGGAACTGTAGGGGGCGGCGAGGAGTACTGCCGCCCGAGTGGCCCCCGCCCGAGTGCTGCCCGTAGGCGAGCGGCAGGCCCGGCGCCACCCGCGGGGGGGCGCCGTACTGACTGCCGGGCGGCACGCCGTACTGGCCCGACGGCGCTACCAGACCCTTCGCCCCTTGCTGCCTCAGCGACGCCGGGTATGGACCGTTCGAAGAAAAGGAATCTATCGGCGGAGCCCCGTACGTGTCGAAGGGCTTGCCCGGCTGCAGCACGGTTACATCCGGCTGTTTGTTCTCGGTGTAGTGCGCCTCGAACACAGTCTTGGACTGGTCGATGTGGTTGGAGTCTCCGCCGACGATCGCGTTCAGGTCGATGTTGGCGAGCGCGTCCTGATGCACGGTGGAGTAGCCCGACGAGATCTGAGCTCCCGACGAGAACTGCTGATTGTTCGACGAAAATTGGTGGTTACCAGACGAGAACTGGTTACTTCCAGAAGAGAACTGGTTATTTCCGGAGGAGAACTGGTGGTTGTCAGACGATATTTGGTTACTGCCAGATGAGAAGTGGTTGTTATCGGACAGGAATGTATTACTGCCGGATGTGAACTGATGATGCTGGTCGACGTCGGGCAGGGGCTGGTCCAGGTTGATGTGTATCTCCTGCGTCTGTGCAGGTGGACCGTACTGCTCGTTGATCTGCCCTCCCGCGCCGGGCGGCAGCGCCAGGCCGGGCAGCGGGCGCCAGCCGTCGTACAGCACGCGCGGCGGGGTGGGGGGCGCGGGCACGCCGGGGTGGGGGGGGGTGCGGGTGCGGGTCGGGCTGCGGGGGCCCGTACTGCGGGGGCCCGGACTGCGGGGGCCCGGCCTGCGGGGGCCCGTAGTGCGGCGCGCTGGCCGCACTGCCGGTGCTGTGCACCACGAGCTGCTCGCTGTGTGCGGCCGGGCCCAGCGCCAGTCCCGGGGGGCCGTACGAGTCGTGAGGGATCGGGAAGTTTGGCTTTAAGTCCACCGGTAACGAAACGAGAGGGGTGCCGTAGATCGGAGCCGGCACGTTCAGGCCGAAGCCGAAGTTGTTATTGTCGAAGGCTGGAAGATTTAACTGCGGTAGTTCCGGCAGAGGTAATGATTGGTCGTTATTTATAGGCGGTCCGTAATTTATCTTTGGAGGTCCATACACGGGTTTTGGAGGTCCGTACACGGGTTTTGGAGGTCCGTACGCGAGTTTCGGAGGCCCATAGACGGGTTTAGGAAGATTGAACAATGGCTTGTTCAGGGACAACTTTGGAGGCTTAAACGGTACTCCATAGGTCGGCTTCGGTAGATTCTGTTTCGGCGGTCCATACGTTTTCTTTGGAGGCCCATACGAGAGTTTCGGGGGGTTGTACTTCGGAGGCCCATACACTGGTTTAGGTGGCCCATATACAGGTTTTGGTGGCCCGTAGATGGGTTTGGGTCTGTGCTGCGGCGGGGGGGGCGGGCCGTGGTACTGCTGGCTGGGGAAGGACACGGGCGCGGGGGGCCCGTAGGCGCCCGGCGGGGGCCCGTACACTTCGGCGGGGGGGGCCCCCCGGCGCGCCGTTGAACAGGAGCTGGTCGGGCACGCCGTACACGGGCGCTGGCACCGGGTGCGGGAGATCTTCAACTGGAAACGGAAGAAATTCGATGTTAAAAAAAAAAACGTAGTGACAAAAGATCCAAGCAGATGTATTCTGTACATCTTACATTGAGCATATATTTGCTGGGATTAACTGCAACACGCAACTTTGCTTCTGTGTGTGTGTGTGTGTTTACATTGCCGACGATTGTTGTAAACAAAATGCTATGGCGTGAAAATGTTGTGACTGTCTGCTTCGTTAAGAATCTTTTTACACTCTTTATGTAAGTACATAAGAGGACGACAGGATCTGTACCTATATCTGACACACCTATACAATCTCGTTAGTTATATAAATTAAAAAAAAAACAATTGTTCCATACATTTTGACTGCGTAGGTATTACAGTTTTTAATGAAACAGGAGTTTTTTTTTTTCATAACGGACAAGAAAGATCTACGCTACTGGGCTTAATATCATGTGCTGAATTCGTGGTGTCGGTATGTGTGAGCGTCGATGTTTCTGCCACCCTAGGTATAAAGAACGGGTCAAAACATAATTTCACTCTTTTCATTTGAACATGAAGAATCTGTCTAATTAAAACTCAATAACACTGGCCAACAGGGGCTTCGGACCCGCGGCAGACACTATTACAAATAAGTGCAACAGCAGTAGAGTAGGTGACTTACTAAAGTTAGGCAGATCTTTGGGCGGCCCGTAGGCGTCGGGCGGCAGCGGCTCACCGTACGAGTTCGACAGCGACGCCTCGCGTTTCTGAGCGGCGCCTCCTGCAAACAGTACAATGCATATTGTGACAAGTATAGAAAAGAGCATTGTGTTGATTACGCACAAGGCTCTACGACTCCGTAGTGAAGGAAAGACAATGTTTGAGTCAATAATGTTAATTAAAAACAATAATGTTTTTCATGAACTAGACGTATATATATAATCAGCCTATATTATTCCACACAGGCAGTCGTAATCCAGCACGCGGGCCCAGTGCGGGTTGCTAGATGTCACATGTGTTCGAATATTTGGTTTGAAGACATACTGGTTTCCTCTTGATGTTTTCCTTCATCGTTGGTACATGCGGCGGTCACCACTAAACATCAGCACTACTATTCGCAACCATTCGACAGGATATAGGATCGAGACTGACACATTTCATTAACCTTATTTCCCTCGCCCTGAAGAATAGCGCTCGTCTATTTGATAAAACTGACAAAATTTTCAGGTTTTGTATCTGTGAATAGTATCTATAAGACTCCAAGGATAACATTGATTGTTGTTCTATTCAGCACCGTGTGCAGTACCATATAAGAGTGAATATTACCTGACTGCGTGGCCTCAGCCTGCAGGTCGTGCTCGCTGTCCTTGCTCACGAGCCCGGGCGGCGTCTCCTCAGCCGCAGCGCACAGCGCCAGCAGCAGGAACACCTGCGAGCACACACAGAACATACTGTAGCCACATGAGAGCACACACAGAACATACTGTAGCCACATGAGAGCACACACAGAACATACTGTAGCCACATGAGAGCACACACAGAACATACTGTAGCCACATGAGAGCACACACAGAACATACTGTAGCCACATGAGAGCACACACAGAACATACTGTAGCCACATGAGAGCACACACTGAACATACTGTAGCCACATGAGAGCACACACTCCACCGCCCACTGCTCGCAACGAGCTTCGTGAATGACATTGACAGGAGGCGCTGTTGGTAAACAATTCTGTGACACTGTATTGAAGGAACTTATATCCAACAAATTCCTTGATTGTGACATGAGTGACGTTATTTCTGTAAGTAGGTTTGTACTCTTACAAGTCAATCATATTCTAAAAACTAGGTGAACTCGGCGTTTCCTACCTGACTACTCTTAGAAGAAAGGCCGAAACAAACTCAGAGGTCACAGTCTCTTTTAAAGTCCAGACATAATCTTGGTCACATCATGTGAAGTACATATAGATCGGTGTCTGAAATGGTCTTTTGTGGAAATAAGCACACGGTTTGAGTGGACCTGTCCAGTCAGCGTACAGTGCTCGTATTTGTCAGTGATCGTGCAGCTCCACCCAAAAATCAAGGAGCTCAACGATTCGACGAACAATACCAAACAAAGGACATTAGGGCAGGCCGCATACATTACTTACTGAACATAATAAAACAAAGACCCACATTGTGTTCAGATTCACAATGATTAAAATAATATATTATGTAGTTACGTTACACAGTAAATGTTCATGAGTGTAAAAATACATTTCCGTACCAGTGACATCTACAATCTATACAAATAAATAAAATTGGAGTGTCTGTTTTTAATATTAAGATAACCACTTTTTACTAAGTGTATATGGATGTATACACGATACATATACCAAAACAACATTTTTTACAATTTTTGTCTGTCTGTCTGTCTGTCTGTCTGTCTGTCTGTCTGTCTGTCTGTTTGTTCCCGCTAATCTCTGAAATGGCTGGACCGATTTTGACAGGACTTTCACTGGCGAATAGCTGGTGTAACAAGGAGTAACTTAGGCTACTTTAATTTTAGAAAGATTCTTTTATTTTAGAAAAAAATAACTTTCTTTGAAAACTACGCTGACATACGTCTCAAAATTCGAAAAACCCTGGCTGAATCCTACGAAATAGATCAAAATAATGTACTACAGTATTGTACACCTTAAAAAGGCCTACAAAAATGTCCTCAATATATGTCTATCTCTTAGGGATAACCCACAATAACCATTTTTTATCTTTTACTTTTTACGAGAAATAAGGGCTTATTTACGAAGCGATTTTAAGCAATACAGCATTAATCCTTATCCAATTAAGTACTTTAAATACATTGTGCATTTAATATAGATCAATTTGGCCCTTTACAGCATGTAATTTAAATGAATATCTTAGAAGATATTAGAGATTTAAAAAGCGGGCGCAGATCGCGTTGGCAGCGGCCGGGTAATAGTACAGGATAAGTAGGATTGTAATTCATATTACTTTGGCTTCATAGTAATTGCGAATAACGGATTTAGATCGAATTTGGCACAAAGATATAATATTATATCATGGATACGTAACAGATAGGATACCTACTTTATCCCGGTAGTAGGTTCCCGGGTGATATCTTCCGACAGCTATACGGGCCAAGCCACTGGCAAAAGTACTATTCCTATAATTATGTTCGGTGTCTGGTAAATGATTGAGTGTATAGGTAAAATAGGAGCGTTAAGCAAAACCAGGAAGACTTATATTCAACTAAACCAACCCCTATGTCGCAGTCTTCTTACTCTGAATACTATTACTTTTATTTTAAAAACACCAACACACATGATGTTCTCATAAACTATGAATCCTAAGTAATATGAGTTATAATCCTACTACTAATAATATTATATATATGATGAAAGCTTTTTTTTTATTCTTTTTTTTTTGTATTTCTTTTTTTTTTATGTGAAACTATGTATGATTGGGTGTTTGTTTCTCAATCACGCAAAAATGGCTGAATGGATCTGGATCGAAAATAGCACACAGAGTCTATATTACCTATATAACCTGGAATAACACATTCTTATCGCGGTAGTACGTCCTCTTGCATTAATTTCCGACATCCACGCGGGCGAAGCCGCGGGCAAAAGCTAGTATGAAATAAATTCTCTTACGTTTGTTGCAACTCGCAGGTCAGTGTCAGGTTCATTTAAATTATCATTTCAACCCTCTCAGTTTATTTAATCCCACTGAATCAATTTTTCATGAAAAAGTAATTTAATTCATCTTTTGTACAATAGTCTGCTCAGTGCTGTGGCTTCAAAAGGTACTGGTCTGAGTTCTTGAATTGATATAGGAAGAATTTGAAAAGTAACGAAGGTAAATTTTTAAGGTAAATGAGACTGCACGTCATACGCTCGTACTTGTGGGCGGGTTTTTGTGGAGTTGCGCGGACGGCCATCGATCTACTAGAGGCGCGTCATCGACGGGAGCCTTTAACATCACACCTGTAAACATATCGCCAGGCTGTCTGCAAAACTCTACCAGGGTCGCGAGATGTTCGAAAGAGATACCGTGGCCCTGACATATAGGCAATTGAAGGAACACGGGTGGGTTTTAGTCAGTAAACGTCTGACACGCCCTCCCGCTCCGCCCAGAGCGGAAGACGTAATTTGATGATTTCCCACCCACAAAAAAAAGGAGTCTGCAAAACTAACGCTATAACCACAAAGAAACCTGCGTGTGACAACCATTTAAATGCGAAACTTCTCTTTACTACTTTTACTTTCCGCGTAGAACACGATCTGTATATCATGCGCCATCGATCATTGTAGAAATGGTACATGTAATTTATTCACGCGGCCGTGTACGTACGCACGGCTACAGGTCCAGCTATACATGTCCAGTATAAGCTGACTTCTCACTGTACGAAAAGCCTATACAATGCGAGCTCAGCTAAAACTGGACATGTATAGCTTGATGTGTAGCCGCGTGTACCTGTCGGAACGTAATGAACTCATTTATAATGTAATATTTGTAGTTTATGTAATTTGTATTAGAAAGTGTTTTTACGCACGCTTGGGCGTGAGGGGAAATTATGCATAAAATAATCATTAAATCTATTGCCTAAAGGCTGAGTGTTAAGAACCGCGTGGTTCGAGACGAAAGTTAAAGCTCGTTCAGACTAGCGCGGCGCGACAGGTCGCCCATGTGTGAAGTGTCGCGCGCGTTTTCATAGAAATTGTTCTACGAATATAAATCGCCGAATCGCGCGCGACCGTCGCGTCGCGCTTGTCTGCACGAGCCTTTATTCCGGGTTAGATTTAGAAAAGCTCTGGCTAGAAACAATGTGAGACGTGCATAATCAGTCTGTAATGTTCCTACTGCCGCGGCCGGGACACAGGCCGCCTCTCGGTGAGAGGGAGTGGGCCGCTGAGCCGTAATCCAGCACGCGGGCCCAGTGCGGGTTGGTAGATGTCACATGTCTTAGAATTTTTGGTCCTTGGAATTGCTGGTTTCCTCACGATGTTTTCCTTCAGCGTTTTGAGAGCAGTGGTGATGAAATTATTTATTCAAAGTAAAGCGCCTGCCTGGCTTCGAACCCACGACGTACTACTCGTAACTCGGTGCCGGTACCACTGGGCCGCCACCTCTCGGCAATACACTCAGCCTTATTTTCAGTACCATCATTCCCTTGACCTTATTCCAATGTATTTGGGTTCAGCAGTACCTACTATACACCGTTATCCATACTGGCCTTGCTCCATAGGACAGTCTCGAGTCTATCAATTTGCTAACTTAATTGATTTTTTGACACTGATTTGTATTCTGTGATTACTTTAACTCACACACTGACTTATAACTCGTTATAATGCTTGGAAATTCGTATACTTTGCAATATTTGTAAATATGTGAGCACCATGTACGTGGGGCACTCAGAAAGTTTTGCGAAAATAAAAAGAAGTGTTCTATAGGAAAATATTTTTTTATTAAATCTTTTCAAAATACTCTCCACTAGCCTCTATACAAAGTTTCATGCGTCTGAACCAGTTTTCGAAACACTTTTTCCAGTCTGCCGCAGACACATCGTTTACAGCCTAAACGAACGCTGACAGCACATCTTCCGGCGACGAAAATTGTATCCCTTTGAGCTGATTTTTTATTTTTGGGAATAAAAAGAACTCACACGGTACTAGGTCAGGGCTGTAAGGAGGGTGACCCAGAAGTTTGACCGGCGTGCTGTCCAAGAAGTCCCTCGTTTTGAGCGCGGTGTGCGTGGGCGCGTTGTCGTGGTGGAGCAGTAGCCCGCGGAGCCCTGTGTTCAGGCGCGGTCACAGCCTAACATTTGGGGGGGGGGGGGGGTCACCATGAGTACTGAAGAATATTTTTAGGAAGGTACATCCTCTTTGGTCTAGTAGTCGCAAGCGCTACTGATCAGCATGAAGACCCGGGTTATAATCTTTTTGCAAATGTCCATCGGAGTCTCCGTGGCTCAAGTGACAACAATTTTAAGATAGTAAGACAGGCAAATCGTTCAGCATGACTGTCTTTGGGGGGGGGGGGTCATGACCCCTAGGACGCCCCCCCCCCTCGGACCGCACCTGCCTGTGTTTGGTCACTTGTTGCTCACAACAGAGAAAACTTCTGCCAAGCATTTGGTAGTATACCATTCGGCGTTGATGCTTCTTTGGTTCCGTTAAAGAATTTACACCAAGTAGCCAGTCAAATTGAAAAAGCTCGCGATCAAAATCTTTCCCCCGCTTCTAGATCGCTTCACTTTGGTAGGCGTTGGAACACACAACCTGCCAATGTGCCTATTTGAAATAAATGCTTTGATTTTAACTCTTTAGTGTAATATAGCGTGATATTCACTCCGCGCTCGATACTTTCCTCATTAACCAGTTCCCATAGACTACAAATCGTGTCTGCTCTATAATTTGACTCTATAGAACATTCTATTGTTTCGTAATCATAGACAATGGTGATTGGTGAAAAAATCTGGCACTGCATCCGAGTAGAGATGGGAAGTAAGCGGTTTTGTTGAGTGATAGGGATGTGGGCTGTGGGTAAATAGAAGTCGATAATATTATATAGTTATTTCATTGCCAGGGTGGAATAAATGGGCACGTCACAATTGCGGCGGTAAGTCCCCTCTTTGAGGAGTGGATAGAGAGGTGCCACGGCGTCCTCACCTTCCGCCTGACGCAGGTCCTCACCGGGCATGGGTGCTTCGGAGAGTTCCTGTTCAGGATAAAGCGGGAGGAAATGCCCGGGTGTTTCTATTGCGTGGATCGTCTGGAGGATACGGTAGAGCATACGGTGGAGGTGTGTCCTGCCGACCGAGGCGATCGGCGGCGAGCCATGGCTCGGAGCGAGAGGGCATGAGAAGCTCGCCACCCGGTAAGGACCAGGCTCATCTCGACGACGCGTAGAGTTCCACACGCGCCTCAAAGAGATGTCAGCAAATAGCAAGCTAGGACCGATGCCTGCAAGGGTCGCGAGATTAGTTTGAAAGAGGTACCGTGACCCTGGCATATGGGCAACTGAAGGAACACGGGTGGGTTTTAGTCAGTAAATTCTGATACGCCCTTCCGCTCCACCCAGAGCGGGAGACGTCATTTGATGATTTCCCATCGACAACAAAAGGGGGTGGAATAAATGACAAACATACGAACTGACAGCCCAACGTAGTGAGTGAATACAGTGCCTGCCTCAGCTTCGCACAGGTGAAATATTAATTTATTCTATTTAAATACTATATCTTTACTAAAAACATTTTCTAAAACTAAGCAAAATCGCAACAAAATTGAATAAAGATATACAGAAAGAAATCATTAAATAAAACGACATCATTATTGACAGTTATGGCCCTACGTCTTTGATTACTAAATCGTTAAATTTGTATTATTATGAGAGGCTGTTTTGACTGTAAGCTGACCTCAATATAGCAAGGAAAAAGTGGGTAAGTTCAATAACTAAAACCCGACTTTAGAAAAATCACGCTCTAAAAGTGTGATTCTTTTTATTTATTTCTTGTTTCATACTTTTCAGAGCGTGATTTTTCTGTATCTAAGCAGTTGGCTTTTAGTATTTGAACTTACTTTATGTTTAAATTATTTGAAGATAGCTCACAATTATGTAAATGTAGTTTTCGAATGTGCTAATAAAACGCTTTTATTCTTTTGTTTCGTCGCTCTGTTCTCTAGAGGTTGCCATTTCTCATTTTATGTGACGTCACATAGCCTAAAACCGCCAGACATCAAGACGCTTGCAACAATACCAATATCATTTGACAAATTATGATAAGTATTATAGAAGCTATGAGAGAACAGATGAACACACAGACCAGTCATAATCATAACTCTCTTTTTTGCGTCGCCGTAGAGACGCTGTTTACCTAGCAATGTGGATTGGCGAGTAGAACCTTAGCCTAAGATATTAAGGTGAATGCTCCAAACCAGCCCGCGAAATTCAAAATTTCTTACGTTTTTTGCAATTTGCAGGCCAGTGCTAGGTTGTATGTTGATTAAAATATTATTCGCGCCTGTAAGACGTATGTAGTTACAGAATTATAATCATCAAAATCACCAATACAACCCTCCAAGTTCATAAAGGCCTAAGAACAAAAAAAAAGAGAAAATGTCATTCCTATAGCTTTATGAATTTAGAGGGTTGTATTGGCGATTTTGATGATTATAATTCTGTAACTACATACGTCTTACAGGCGCGAATAATATTTTAATCAACATACAACCTAGCAATGGCCTGCAAATTGCAAAAAACGTAAGAAATACGGCTTACCTGTTTGCAAGAGGTTATCACACTCAAGAACCGCTTTTATTCGTAGATTTGACCCCTTTTTGGGCCCCTATTTATATGACAAACTTAATAAGATTCTTGAAGTGTACTCCATGAATAAATTAATTATGAAAAATTCTGTAACTCAGTGGCTTTGGAAGTTAACATACGATCAAACTGAAAATATATTGACGATCTTAAGGTACTGTAAACTGACTGGCAGCTTTGTAAACCTATGGACTCAATATGAATCTACTGGCTAAAAATATTAATTTCTACACACCCTCTCACACACATACACTCACATCATTCACCTTACACACCTAGAGGACAACAACCCTTTCATTCTTTTAATTTAATTAAGTTTATATTTTATCATAAACTGTTTCCTTTTGTTCGTAAGCTCATACTTGCATACCCAGTCCGAGGGCTTGAGGCGCTGCGTGCTGAAACACAGGCTATAAACCTAGTTCGGCAGCAGATGCTAACTATTAGACACAATTGTAAATGATTTACTCTTAAGCATATGTTTTATGTAGCTAAGACAAATTGTGTAACATGTGTATTCTTTTGGTCTAATAAATAAATATTATTATTATTATTATTTTCTTATATATATTTATATATCTCGGGATCCTAGGATCCCGGTCTTTTAGAAGGCGTACGAGGGGCCGAAGCCAACTCGCAGAGGCCCCTTAGAAAATTTAAATGAAGTGAGGCACTAACCGACGGTTATCCCCGTATGCACTGTGCAAGTGCACCCAAGGACAACCTCCGGTTGTTGTTGGACTATTGCAGGATAGGGAAACCAAGATGTTGGACTATGTATTTGACTGGCTAAAATGGACTGGTTACCAAGAACTATGGAAGGTCTATGGCCCCTGCCGCATCAATGTTTGTATTTACACGGATTAAATGGCAGGGGGTGACTTGCACACTCAATAATGGGCCCCCGGAAACCGTCGCTGGCACATAGTGACGCAGTGACAAGGGGGCAACACTTCCTGAGGTGCTTGAGAAGTGGAGAGGTATTCCACGGCTTTCAGAACAATCCCAGAGCCCGGAAGATGGTCAATATCCCTACGAGCACTTACTGGAATACTTCCTTTCCCCGAGCACGTTTGCTCTTGCGAATCTCCACTCAAGCCGGCCAATAAAGGCAAGAATGAGGTGGGAGCTCTGAACCTCTTCATTGTTCACTCCAGCCGGCCAATAAAGGCAAGCCAGAGATGAGGAACAAGAATTCTCCCGGGAGATAGGGTCCGTGGGGTCGCTACTGCCCAACAGCACGCCACATGCTGCCCTGCGGGTTTATTATTATTATTATTATAATTCTGTAACGACATACGTCTTACAGGCGCGAATAATATTTTATTCAACATAGAACCTAGCACTGGCCTGCAAATTGCAAAAAACGTAAGAAATTTTGAATTTCGCGGGCTGGTCGGAGCATCTCGATCAAAAAGAGAAACTCCACACAACCACAAAGTATATTCAAAAGGATCAATCAAGATATCACTTTCATTGACTTTAATTCCTTATTTATTCATTGATCATCTGATTTAAATATAAATAGATTAAATTCTCTGATTTTAGAAGTCTAATCATGTATCTGATCAATGATCGGTCAATCTAATCTCGTAATTAAAAACGTTCTAGTAGCAGTCTCATGTTGGCGAAATGTTAGAAACTTGTCAATAATGTATGGAAAATAGAGGTATTTTTGACAGATTGAGACTAGGGTTGCCAGGTACCTACAGGCTTATCATTTCCGGCAAAATTCAATAAAAAAAAAATCTCTTGAAGTAATAAAACTGTTTCTGTTTTATACATATCACTCGATTTTGCCTGTTCTTATAGAACCCTGGTGGGTTTTCCAAAAATTGATCTGAGTCTGCAGTTCTGTTAAACTTATCAGCAGGCTAAATACTACATACTGGCAACTCCATGAAAACACAGTATGTATTCACATAGACACGGGACAAGACGCAAAATTTCGGAGCAATCCCGGATTTCCTGGCCATCTGGCAACCCTAATTGAGACTGAGATCAGACTGGACGTTCTTAAGATTACGAGAATGGCCGCTCTGTTCTCACGTCGCGTGTCAGTTAATTGAGTTGTCATGAGATTGAATAGGCGGTAAGAGCTCGGTTCTCAAAGCACTTGGCCCCACGATCGATATCGACTATCGATAGTTTCCCATCACTAGCTGTAAACCAGATCTCCGCTTTCGTTTACATCGGGAGCGCGTGTGGCCGTGTGTCATTCATACTTCCGAGCTTCTGTGTCGCACTCAATTCATACGCTATAGTAACAATTAAAAGAAAGACTTTGTGGCTAAGTAATAAAAGCCGCTCGGGTTGATCGTTCAGGTTAAGCTACGCTTGCCGCAGTTGGTACGTGGATGGGTGACCATCTTCACATACCAAGACCCTTCCGTGCCTCGGAAAGCACGTTAAGCCGTTGGTCCCGGCTGTTTTTCGTAGATGCTAGACAGTCGTTACGGTTCGTCAGAAGCCCGAGAGTCTGACAACCAGTCTTACCAAGAGGTATCGTATTATCCAGTAACTGGGTTGTGGAGGTCAGATAGGCAGTCGCTATAGTACTCAGTTGCATCCGGTTAGACTGGAAGCCGACCCCAACATAGTAGGTACAAGGCTAGGCAGATGAAGGTGAGTTACAATTGAAACATTCAGCTGAGTTTTATATTCCTCGTCTTCCTGTCCTAGAGAGTGCCCGAAACGATCTACAACGGAGCATAGTATCTGGCGACTGGCGAGTCTTTACCCACGTGTTTGGTATCGATATCGAAAACTAATGAACTAACAAAAAAATATTTGAAGTGAAAACTTCTTTAGCACCGTTGTGATTTGAAAGTCTATGAAACGAGTCTACGAAACACAACAACGTCATTATGTTTTGGGTGTCGCTCTAACACTTGGGGTAATGGAAATCCTGTAAGGGTGCTCCTTGAAAGTGTTAACATTTCCGTCATTATATATTTTGGAAATGGCTATGTTTGTAAGAAAAAATAAAAATTACTTTCTCACTGTGTCAGAAACTAGAAAAGGGCCAGTCAGAAGCCAATATAGGCACCTATTGCAAAACGTTAGCTACAATACAGCTCTACTTAAGAAAAGTGTGTTCGGCATGGGTCCCACCATATATAACAAAATACCCGATATTATAAAAAAAATTCCAATTCATACATTTAAAAAGAAACTGACAGCCCTATTACTTGATAAATGTTATTATTCTGTAAATGATTTTTTAATTGACAATACTCTTTAGATTTATTTGATGACATAGTATAAAATTATTTGACATTGCTTGGTTTAAACTTTTCTATTTTACAATTATTTTTATTTCATTTTTTTTGGACAATTTTAATTTTACTGACATGTTTCCATAATATGATATTATTTAAAATTGTTTTTCAATATTTGCATGCGTAATTTAAGGTAGATAGTACCAGGATCACAGTATTGTAACCATCTTATTTTATGTACCTACTATCTAAGCAAATAAACGATTATTATTATTATTTCGTTTATTTAATTTTACAAACATAAATTATATTTTTAAATATTAAAATAATAAACATCATAAAACATTTAAAAATATAAAAAATAGTAGCCCACCGGTATCGGGAATTATTATTATTATTATTCTTTTACATTTCTCAGTACCCTGTGGGGTTCTGGACTTTTGGAAGGCGTACGAGGAGCCGAAGCTAACTCGCAGAGGTCCCTTACACAATTTTATATGATGAGGGGGCGCCAACCGACGATTATCCCTTATTGAGAAAGTTTACTTTTTAACCGACGAAAAAAAACGGAGGAGATTATCAATTCGACGCGTACCTATATATTTTTTTTTTATGTATGACCACGCATAACTTTTTACATAGTAGTCCGATTGTGATAATTCTTTTTTTATTGGAAAGGGTATACTCCGAGGGTGGTCCCATATAAATTTGGAAAACAAAATCAAACCCTAAGGGTCAGAAAACACGGGATGATTGATTGTTCACTCAGTGATTGTAATGTATTACCACGCTTAACTTTATACAGAGTAGTCCGATTTTGATCATTCTTTTTTCATTGGATAGGGTATACCTTGCCAAGTATTATTAGTACATTAAAACCACAAAAAATTGTAAAATAAAAACTTTTTAACAAAAAATTAAACCGCCGAAAAAACTGAAAAGCAAAAAATAATAAACCTTAAAATTTTGAGTCGGCGCTGAAAAATCAATGAACAAAGATCACTCAAAGCGCCTTTCTGTTTTACATTTTTCGAGCAGGCTCTTTGGACAAATAGACATTTGACTTTTTACATTCGTCTTTTTATCTTGAAGCCAACATTTTTGAAGGTTTCATTTCTACCACGTGTGAATTGCACACATGGTTTTTTTTTCTAGCCACCTGTTTATTTCCAAAATTCCGATGTCCACAATGTTTAAAGAAAGTTACTGTGTATTTCAGTTCCATATTCTGCCACACCACGCGCATGGCACTACTAGCGCTGCGCTGTAAAAATAATTATCGACAAAAAACTTGCCGAAATTCGTCATTCGAAATCCATACTAATATAATATTATAAATGGGAAAGTGTGTGTTTACCTATCCGTCTTTCACGGCAAAACGGAGCGACGAATTGACGTGATTTTTTAAGTGGAGATAATTGAAGGGATGTAGAGTGACATAGGCTACTTTTTTTATTAGGCTGGGGTGAACTTAGAAAACCCGTGCTTTTCCCATGGACAATTGTATGTAGGATGTCCGCGTGTGTCTAATGCCCAGAGTCTTTACATTCTATCCCCAAATGGAAAGACATATTATAATATCGTCTACAGTAGCGTTTTAAAATAACATTTTGTTCCGAGTTTTCTTCTGAGTTCTGTGTTCTAAATCAGGAAAGGGGAATCATGTTACCTCGAATTTAACGCGAGCGAAGCCGCGGCCAAAAGCTAGTAAATTACAAAAGTCAGTCAAAAAGGACTGACCTTATCAAAAATTTGTTCTATCACAACTGATAGATCTACTATTGCTTACCAAAAAATAATACTCGCAGCTTTATATACTCGACGCGGTAACGAAACCATAGCGCGATTCAGGATCCGGGTACAACGCCATCTATCGAGCTTGTTAGTAAACTTTTGATATGTTTTTTTTATCATTTCAACTTTGTTCAAAACTTTAAATGACATGCTGACATGTAAATGAATGCGGCCAAACGGCTGTGATGTTTTGGTAATTCTTAAAAATATGTATGTTCCTTGAAATATTACAAAAACAGCTCCTAAGCGATTACGGGCCTTCGCCCATCATATGATGTATTTTTTTATTGTTCCATTCGTATTCGATATCGTCTAGACGTGGGTAAAGTATTGCCAGCTTATTTAATTTGACCCTGTATATTATGTATTAAATAACAAGCACAAAGCAATTAATTAAAAACGTTTGAGAGCACCTTAATTAGAAACAATATGAAGGAATGTTATACAATTGTAAATAACGTAGTCAATATACAAGGTTGAATTAAAACTGATTGATTGAGTATTTTAATAATTGTTCCTCTCAACTAAAGCACCTGCCATCTAATATCTTCACCACCCTTGGTTGACTGGTAGAGAATGCCTGAGGCATTAAGTCCGCCTTTGTACCTCATTGTGTGCGAGAATTTTAAATAAATAAATGAATAAATAATGTTTAAATTAGCCGCACCAGCGATGGTATCGATATAAATTATTATAATTATGTTGAAGCAAATAGCGTTGTATATGACACAGCTGTACTATGTACTGCTACTCTCTCATAGTCTGTCACTCCTCCTGCCCCTCCTGCACATCTTGCACCTCCTGCACCTCCTGCACGGACTGCACCTAAAAAACTGTGAAACCGAACGTTTTCGTGTGTTTTCCTTACCGCTCTCCGTCGGGAGATCTGCAACAAATAAAAAAAAAATACAATTTAGTAAAGAATATAATCATTATCATCATCATTTCAGCCGAAAGAGGTCCACAGCTGGACAAAGGCCTCCCCCGATTTTGGGGGCTTTGCCATAATCGTCACGCTTGGCAGGCGGGTTGGCGATCCCAGTATGTTGGTAAAATGCATAGAGAACGCTACTGCCCGCTCTCTAGTGAGTCCCTTACTCGCCCCTTTTACGACACCCACGGGAAGAATTGAGATGGTGCTATTATTTACTTCCGGCACCACACGGAACCAACTGATTTATGAAATTGATGACATTTTTTTGCTAAACAGATAGTTTACAATATTATAAAGTTCACTGTAACATTTGCCACGGAACAACTCAGGGTTGGGGCTAGATGGCGTTAGTTTCCAACCATGCCTAAATAATAAATTTAGTGTTGTTTACTTTGAAAATGAAGGACTTTCCACACAACATCATCTCTTTTTTCAACTCTTCGGGAGAAGAACCATTAAAAACGCTGAGATACATATAAATTATTGGAACGAAGTTCCTTAGCGCGCGTTGTGAAAGGGGGCTAGACGGAAAAAAATCTTACGAAAAGTTGTCACGACATACTTTAACCGACTTCAAAAAAAGGACGAGGTTTCTCAATTCGACCGTATATATTTTGTATGTTGTTGTTTTTTTTTGTTGAGGGAGGGAGAGAGGGAGGGAGGGACAGAGAGAGAGGGAAAGAGGGAGAGAGAGAGCGAGGTAGAGAGAGAGAGGGAGAGAGAAGGAGATAGGGAGAGAGAGAGAGAGAGAATATTTTTGTTGAGTGTATACAGGTTTTTTGTACATAATAAATAATTAAAAAATTATAACTATTATGAATCCTGGAAAGGAACTTCGTTCCATCCGGGTGTCCCTTGACACCTCTAAAGTTTTTTTTTTTATTGTCAGCCTAACTAAACACAAAACTTGAAGAACCTAGCTTCAAACCTGACGGATTTTCATTTCCACTCCCTATTTCACCCTTTTACGGGCGGAGTTTCATAAAATCCTCTCTTAACGGACGTCTCCTACTCACAATCTACCTCTGTACCAAAATTCGTCTTCGTAGGTCGAGTAGTTTTTGAGATTTCGTGATTAATCAGTGAGTGAATGAATGTATTTACTTTCGCTTTTATATAATTTAAAAGATATAAGTAGTAAGTATAGACATATAGTAATTACGGAAACCTTGGTCGCCATATCGATGTCGCAACGAACACGTAAGTATGGCAACCGACAACCGCCTGTCTTCTCAAGTTAATATTTGTTTGCAAAAAAGAAAGCGTTCTTTTGTAAGTAAAACAAATTTCATTTCGAGGGGCTAGTGGCTAAGTTATAATAGCTGCACGGATAGATCGCTTGCTGCGGTTGGTACGTAGATGGTATGATGGTGATCTTTACATACGAACCCCCCTTAGATCCCGGCTGTCGTTTGTGGCTCTCTGACAGTCGTTACAGTCGTCAGAAGCACGAAAGTCTGACAACCAGTCTTAACAACGGGTAGGTATCGTATTACTCAGTAACTGGGCTGTGGAGGTCAGATAGGCATGTGAAATACTGATATTCAGCTGAGTCCAGTTAGACTGGAAGCCAAACACGACATAGTTGGCAAGATGATGACATATTTCATAAAAATATACAAATAAGTATAAGTATTACAGCAAAAACTATATTTATTATACATCTGCCAAAATGACGCCGAAAATCGATGAAAATTACGAGTCGTAATTAAAATACAAACGAGACGTAATGTCGGCCAGACATGTGTTGTTAGTGCCAGCCACAAAACAAAGTTTTCTTTATTCCGTGGTGCCGGTCATAGTAAACACACAACGGTGAAGGAAAACATCGTGAGGAAACCGGCATGTTCTAGGACCAAACATTCGAAGACGTGTGACATCTACCAACCCGCTGTCACTGGGCCCCCGTGGTTGATTACGGCCACTCCCTCTCACCGAGAGGAGGCCTGTGTCCCAGCAGTGGGAACGTTATAGGCTGTTGATGATAGTAAACACTGGTTGACCGCAAGTGTTGCTTGCTTCGACGCTTCGACATTTACATTCAGTTATGTATAATAAACCACATACAAATTCGTAAACGTTGATATATTTGCGGTTAACAGATATATGCTTAATAGATATTTAACAGTAAATAAAACAGATACAGAAAACTATACTTAAAAAACTGGCCAAATGTGATTCGGAGTTGGTACACGAAGGGTTCCGTACCACAGGGCAAATAACGGCGAAAAATGACACGTTTCTTGTATGGAGACCCCTTTAGTTTTAGATAATGTATACTAATTTATTGAATGTTCCGCCTCCAGCGTGCAGTGAGATGATCAGATCAACTTTCACTGATCAGGTGCGGGTTCGACGCCCGCCTCGCACACTCGCCGAGTAAACAAGAAAGTTGCGCACTCATCGCGCTGGTTGAAAGGTTGGGCGCGCCTTAACAGGTCGCCTTTAAAAAACAAGTTGTTTTATTGACAGAACATCACACTTGTAATCTTCAAAAGGTTGGCAGAGCTTGTAGTACGTCACACTTTTCGCCAGTTATGTCCCATGTAGTAGGGGGCGTGCCTATGACTATCAAGCAGGCACTTATCCAGACTCCGCTCTGCTATTAACAAATTGCTAATGCAAACCAGTCACTTTGTAACCGTTTTGTTTGGTATCTCAGAATTCCGTCATCAACAATCAATCAATGAACAAAAATCTCTGAATTCCCTTAAAATTTATAGAAATAACCAAACACAATAATTAATTAATTTGCTTGTTTGGCGCCGACTCAACATTACTTAGGTACTGATACATACATTAGTTTAACAACTTAAGGTTTCTTATGTTTTTGCTTTTCAGTTTTGTCGGAGGTTTATTTTCCTGTCATCATCATTTGTTGACATTATCAATGTGAGAACGATGTAAAAATACGTGCACATTTAAAGCGTCCGCAACAATAAAATATCAGCTCAGAAATTATAATAACCCGTGGCAGCTAAGAGATGACCAGGCCCTACATCAGTAGCCCGTTCACGAACATGACGTGTGGATCAGCACCACTTAGCTAAACATTTTGAAGGGAACTCAGTGATCCTACACACGCCACCAGCGACACATTCGAGTAGCATGACAAACTCGCAGCTGCCGGGGCACATACAAGTCAATGTCTACTCTACAGTATGGCACCTATGACAGCAGCCTATGGCAGTATGGTATCTATTATTATAGTTTTTGGAAAGTACACGTACTACGTGTTTGTCTCTCATCGTCCTGTGCAGTTGTCTCTGTGTGAAGCGCCATGTGTCACAAAGGCGCAGTAGGTCCCGTACCGACCTACTGCAGTTAAATCTTGTGCAACGTATGAGTTAACTGCACGACCTTACGGTTTTAACTTTTAAAGATCAACAGGACAGCCATTACCAAATTTTACACCGTTTATCACGTTATAAAGATTGTGCAACTTCTTAAAGACATGCTTTCATAATTGTTGCAAGTATGTACATAATTACATATATAATATTAATACGTGAAGCAAAAACTTTGTAAGTACCCCTTTTTACGAACATTACGGGGAGGGAAGATATGATATTTGGCATAGCAAAAGTCCGTCCGGACATCCATGAAGATTTCCAACCCGACATCAAAAAGAATTAAAGTTTGGTAGTGAGTCAACATGCTAAACATAACATTTCCCTGAGTATAGCTAGGTGTGTAGGTACATTTAAAAGCACTCAGGCCCGGTAAGTTACAATCATTGATTTAGTAATATAATATGTCAATGGTTACAATACAAAGTTGCTAGAAGTTAGTACATGGTACCGGATGCTGTCCTCAAGCGATACTACTGCAGGGAGCAGGGACCTCACCACGTACAGCTCAGCCACACTCGAGCTCGAGTGCCTGTGCGTAATTATTTAAGGCGCTGCCTATACGTTGTTCACCGTAATAGTAAAAAAACAGCTCAAAAAAATTTTTTTTTTTTTTTTTTTCATATACTTAATGATAATTATGGGGAACATTTAACTAAAAAAAATAATACCTATAAATGGTTCCATTGAGTCGTGCAATTATTTTTTAATTGAATTAAAACTCCTTGTATTCTGGTGATCATTCGATTCAAATAACATCAATCGCATCGCTATTTTGAACCTTATTAGTTGGCGCGATGCACTATTTAATTGTCAAATAACGAAATATTAACTTCCTACCGCGCCTTAATAAAGTGATTCACGCGCAAATAAATGTTCGTATCACGAAACGAGGCGCCCTGAGTGTCAGTACTCAGTAGGAACTATAAGCTAGCACTTGCAGTTCGTTTTTGAATCTCAGATACTAATGTGACAGATGTAATGTCAAACTCCTGTCAAACTCCTATAGGTACCTACTAAAATAGAAAAAACAAAAGACTTGAAATATCAGATTAGTCTCTGGGATTAAAAACGAACTATAGATTCTCTTGGTGCAGGAGAGGCGCGTAAAGTAGTTTGGGAAACCAGCGTGATGTTAGCGTAATCAACCTATGGTGAGGAGACACAGAACTCCTCTTGGGGAGAGGGGAGGGCCATACACATGTCTTTGAATTTTCTGTTCTAGGACATGCCGGTTTCCTCACGATGATTTCGTTCACCGTTTTAAGAGCAGCGGTGATGTAATAATTTACACAAAGTAAAGAGCTTGCCGGAAGGCGGAGGACAGGGTGTTGTGGCGCAGCATGTGAGAGGCCTATGTCCAGCAGTGGACTGCGATATGCTAAGTTGATGAATGTGCCTGTCGAGTGTGGGGTCCGGACCTACGACGAACAGAACAACTCGTGAGTTACGGCTGTTACCATTGCGCCATCGTCATAGCCTCACAGATGCTCGTCGCACGTGGGCACAACACCGCGCGCTCGCCTGCTCGTCGTCGCACTGCGCTCCGCGGCGACTCATCTGCTTTCACTTGCTTTCGTGAACATAACTAGTGTTTGCACTCGAACTTAGCGTTGCGTCACTCGCTTCACTTGTCGAGACTGTGCTAACTTTAGACGCACGAGAGGCGACCGTGATGAGGCCGGACATATTTTGAACACATCAAGCTATACATTTCCAGTTTTAGCTGAGCTCTGATTGTATACATTTTTCGTACAATGAGAAGTTAGCTTATACTGGAAATGTATAGCTTGATTTGTCGCCGCGCGTACATATTTTATTAAATGATTTCAAAAACAGGATGAAGTTCTCAATTTGGATGGTTTTTATTTAGTTAAATACCTCAAAGCTGCGAACCGATTTGGAAAATGTATTCTTTTGTTTGAAGTGTATACTCATAGAGCATTCCCATATTTAATTTTGGTCAAGTTCTGCTAAGTGGTTTTTGAGTTAGAGTCAATAATAAGTAACTACGTATTTTTTTTTCGCTTAGTGTTGATGATGTTATGATAAGTGCCCTGTCACTGTTATTTACTTAGCCAGTGAAGGTAGGTAACCCAACTAAAAAGTTTATAAAATAAAAAGTCAAAGTCAAAATGAAATCGGAAGCAAAAAAAAAAAAAACACGAAAATAAATAAAACCAAAGACACCGACTTCCGAATTTATAGTAACATTTTACTTGCACACATTACTTATCTCATATAATAAACACGGATGCTCTTCTTACCGCTTATTACGGGATAGTAGAATCACATTTACGGTATGGGATCATATTTTGGGGAAACTCTACTGAAAGAGAGACCGCCTTCAAGGTGCAAAAAAGATGCATTCGGGCGATGTTTAAACTTAAGCCTACTGATAGCTGTGAACCGTACTTTAAAAATTACAAAATATTAACTTTGCCATGTCTGTATATATTATTCGAAGTAGCTGTGTTTATTAAGACAAATCCGAGTGTTTTAGACGTCTATCAAGATGTCGTACCCCGCAATAGTCGCGACAATAGCGTGCTATGTCTGAAAACAGCCAAGACAGCACTTATGCGCAAAAGTGTCTTCTGGCGCCTGTTATTTATAACGAATTGCCCAAGACATGGAAAGAGCTTCCCCTTTCATTATTTAAGAAAAGACTCCGAAACTTTTTAGTGCTCAAGGATATTATAATGTTAAGGACTTCCTAGTTGAGAAAGTATTTTTAAGTTAGTGTAATATTTAGTTTAGTTTAGTTTTTGAAATTGTTTTTAATTATTTAGTTTTAAGATCAATGTTTTAAATCTTTTGCATGCCTACGTGGTAAAATATGGCTGAACTCATATATTTTTTTTGTCATCATTTGCTGTTACCCATATGTGCATAATAAAATTATTTTTATCTTTACTTTGTAGTGGTTTATAAGGACCTCGGTTGTTTTTTTTAACAAGTTACTGAACACAACGATCACGTCAGTATACACCGCAGGGGCAGAGGAGCAGGTGCACGCCGTGTTTGTACCCACTGCCACACATCAACCTATACATTTCCAGTATAGACTGACATGTCATTGTACGGAAAGCCTATACAATGCGAGCTCAGCTAAAACTGGAAATGTATAGCTTGACCTGTAGCCGTGTATACCAGTAGCTGGTAGGGCAGGTATCTACGGACGGACGTACGCTCGACGAGCGGAAATTTTCAAGTCATTTTAAAACGCTTGACTTTCTCACCATCTCAAATATCAGTTGCGTCATGAGTCATGCGTGTAACCTTTTCAATGATACCTACATGATTTTATTTCTGTAAGTAAGTTTGTACAAACACTTTTACACGTCAATCATATTTTATATAAAACTAGATGAGGTCGGCGTTTCCTATCTGACTACTCTGAGAAGAAAGGCCGAAACAAACTCAGAGGTCACAGTCTATTTTAAAGTCCAGACATAGTCTTGGTCAGATCATGTGAAGACCATGTGGATTAGTGACTGAAATGGTCTTCTGAGGAAAGAACCACACAGATTGAGTGAACCTGTCCAGTTAGTGCACGTACTTGTCAGTAATCACGCAGCTCAACTCAGAACTTAAGTAGCTCAACGATTCAACGAACAATACCAAAGAAAGGACATTTGAGGACATTTGAGAGGATTTGTTTGACAAACTGCCAGATCATGATTACAACTTACTTGAGAAAAAAAAAACAAATTATCTTATCACTGGCAATAAGTACCTAATTGTCGGAAAGATACGCGCTTTTTCATGCAGTTGTGCGACGCGTATTTTCATTCTGTACATGGCCAAAACGCAACCATAGGAATCTGCTCGCGTATACTTTGTAATGGAATTTTTAAATTTGTGTTTACAATGTATACACGAATTTTGCGTACTACTTGTATATAGTTTGTAACGTAGACGCGTACTTGCATTTTTCCAATTTATACAAGGTCATAATGCCACCATAGGAATTTGGTAGGACTTCTGATTGCCGGGCTTCGATTTAAGGGGGGGTGGGGTGGTAGTGGGAGGTTTAGAGCCCCTCCTGTGAAGGAAAATTTTCGAAACCCACCTTTTTGAGAAATATTTTTTTTAATATTCTAACCTACCTTTCGAATTTTCGTGTATCGACATCGATTTAAAGGCCGGAAGAGGTGTGGGGTTGACACGGATATATGGGGGTTGACGAATAAAATGAAGGGGAAGTAGCAACGCTCGACAGAACACTTCGCTGACAGGGCTCGTCAACAGAATCAAGGCGTTTCCAGGTCATAGTTTTAACCTAACCCAACCTAACCTCCACAAACCATGTCGTTTCTGGTACTCGCTGGCCGCTCGTCTATACAGGATTAGTTTGCATGCGGACTAGCACTGTATATTATGGATCAATTTAGTTACTTTGGCCACTACAAAGTATACACGAGTATTTGCGTACTACTCTTGTATAGATTGGAAGACCTTGATTAAAAAGTGATTTCCAATCTATACGCGACTAGTTTCACGCCCTTGCGTTCTAGCCTTGTACAGATTGGAAATACGCTTGTGCGACTCAACAATACCATAGAGTTCTCACAATTCTCCACGTCAAAGCGCATATTTTGCGTACTGGTGGGAAAATCGGTGATTCGATCCAACCCAGCTCCACGAGGAAGGCCAGTAGCACCTTGGTGTTACTGACGACCTCACGACTGTCATAAATTGATGAGCACTATGAGCAGTGATGGCTCAGTTGCACCTAACAGACGTCACTTACGAGATGCAGGTCTCAGGTTCAAACCCAGACTTTACTTTGTGTAATAATTTCATCACCACTGCTCTCAAAACGGTGAAGGAAAATATCGTGAGGAAACCGACATGTCCTAGAACCAAAAATTCGAAGACATGTGAAATCTAGCAACCCGCATGGGCCCAAGGAAAGGAATTTCGATGAAACTATTTGTTTCTCGCAAATATTAATTGATGAAGTCAATCTTTTCATAATTCATTCACTTTTATTTCTATTTTATCACACACTAGCTTTTGCCTGAGGTTATCGTTTGTATAATACATATAAACCTTCCTCCTGAATCTCTCTGTCTATAGATGAACACCGCATTAAATCCGTTGCGTAGTTTAAAAGATCTAAGCGTACAGACGCGGGAAGCGTAAAGAAGCGTAAAGAAGATAACACTCATCAATAAAAACTAAACGCTTCAATTCCCACGCACATAAATATTCAACGGAACTATTTTGTTACAAAAACGTCTTCATTCACGGAAATATAAATAACATCCTCGCATATTAGTATGATGTAAGAACTAACAACACTTAGAAAGTATGATGACCGTAGATAATTGTAATTTTAACAGCGAATCTACAAATATTTCGCGCTGTATCAAGCAGTATGTTGTGTGTATGTAACTCATCACTCTGTATAGGTATAATATCTTGCGTAACAAAGCTAACAATAATGGAGAGTATGATATCGAACGCCTCGCCCCGCGCCCGCTCGACAACTTTTACTCGCCATTTCGTTCGCATATTTGTGTTGCGTAAGAGTTTACTCTCACAGGCGGCCGCGAGGCCGCGCCCGTGTCCGAGCTGTTTGACATTTAACATCGTGCCGTGTCCCCCTAGGGGTCGGCAGAGACCTACATCTGCCTACAAAGGGAACAACACATTTCGAGAGTTATGGTTTGTTCATTTCACAGAAGAGAGGTTTAGTCAAGTCCCATGTGAGTGATTGGAGACGAGACTCAGAAACTAAAAACAGCTTACAGTGAGAATCTGACCGTAGTAAATGTATGATGAAAATGTCAAAGTACCTAAACAATTAAGAATGGAATGAACTATGTACCTAAGTCATCATCATCATCTGCCTGCGTTTTCCTAACTATGTCGGGCTCGGCTTCCAGTCTCACCGGATGCAGCTGAGTACCTGATTTTACATGGAGCGACTGCCTATCTGACCTCCACAACCCCTAAGTGAGACTGGTGGTCAGACTTTCGGGCTTCTGACGACCCCTAACGACAGTCAAAGATCTACAAACGACAGACAGCCGGGAGCAACGGCTGTCTGTAGTCCACGGCCTACAAAGAATACTATTATATTCGGCTCGAGTTGATACGGTTACGATCCGTTTCCGAGTTGATATGACCTGCTGTGACCTGTAACGTGCTGTTTGAGGCACGGAGGGTCTCAGTATGTAAAAATGGTCACCCATCCACGAACCAACCGCGGCAAGTGTAGCTTAACGTGACCGATCGTTACGTGCGGTTTTTATTCATTAGTTTCAAGGCGACATTAATTTTCGCTAAACTTCATTTCTTAATTGGGTATAATTAACAAAGTAAGAATAGAGAAAATTAATTTTGTGAAATACAATTTTGTATGTAAAATCGTGCAAAGCTAACTAAAAGTTTGCTTTTCAGCTGTAATAGTGTCCAAAAATGAAAATCATACAAAATGTGAGTTAAGTGAGTGTCATACGATTTTAAATTCATAATTTCAGAAAGACGTCCACGGCCATTAGCCTCCCCCAAAAGGGGGTTAGCCATAATCGCCACGTTTGGCAGGCGGGTTGGCGATCCCAGTATGATGGTAAAATGCAAGGAGAACGCTGCGGCCCATTCTCTAGTAAGTCCCTTAGTCGCCTCTTACGACACCCACGGGAAGAAATGCGATGCTGATATTCTTTACTTCTGACACCACTCGGACCGATTACACATTGGGAAAACATAACAATAATACATTAAAAGATGTGATTTTGTGTAGCAAAATCCCACATTTCTCTGCCATGAAGACACCATTAAAGACTGGAGTAGTAATCTGAAGGTTGCTACCGAGACTGACAGGGTCACGAGATTTGTTCGCAAGAGATACCGTGGCCCTGGCATATGGGTAACTGAAGGAACACGGGTGGGTATTCAGTAAAAGTGTGACAAGCCCTTCCGCTCCACCCGGAGCGGGAGACGTCATTTGATGATTTCCCACCCACAAAAAAAAATCGATCACCGCGGGAGCCAACACCTCGGAGAAAGATCACTAAACTTGACATACAAGGCAACGCGGTGAGAATACAAATGAAAGTCACAGAATTAACTCGACTTCACTCGTGTATCAATTCCGCGAACGTTACGTAACTTTACATTATAATTGGCGAACAACCGTCTTGAATAATTAGCGTCTGTTATTTTGAGTTATGGGCGTGAAATAACGGGTGTTTATATGAAAAGATCGCTATGGACTAGTGGTCAGCTCGGCAGCTGACGCAGTGTCGAGTCCTTCTATTAAGTTTACAATGGCAATGCCACCATCATTTCAGCTAAAAATCGTCCACAGCTGGATATAGGCCTCCCCCAAAAGGGGGCCTTCCATAATCGCTACGCTTAGCTGAGCAGAGATCACAGTTTCTTTTAGTCCAGATAATTCAGATCATGTGAAAAACATTTAGACGAAAAAAACTGAAAAGCAAAAAATAATAAACCTTAAAATTATGAGTCGGCGCTTCGAGTGATCTTTGTTCATTGATTTTGAACGCCGACTCATAATTTTAAGGTTTATTATTTTTTGCTTTTCAGTTTTTTCGGCGGTTTAATTTTTTGTTTAAAAGTTCTTATTTTATATTTTTTTGTGACTTTAATGTATTAATAATACTTGGCAAGGTATACCCTATCCAATGAAAAAATAATTATCAAAATTGGACTACTCTGTATAAAGTTATGCGTGGTCAATGTGGTCATACATAAAAAAAAACAAAAAAAATATATACGCGTTGAATTGATAACCTCCTCCGTTTTTTTCCGTCGGTTAAAAAGGGCTTTTGTGGAAAGAACCATACAGACTCAGTGGACCTAGCCAGTACACATTTATCAGTAATTATGCAACTCATTTTAGAACTTAAGAAGCTCAACGATTTGACGAACAATACCAAATAAAGAACATTTGTGTAGGCCGCATAAATTACATAAACTGCCAGACCATGATTACAACTAAATGGCAAATAATCAACCAAAAAGAATGGCCGACATAATTCTAATCTAATCGTCTATAACGTCTGAATAAATTTCGTTCGTGAACAGGATACTCCTCTGCTGTTCCCATCCAGGAGTACAGCCGTGATGTTATAGTATTTAGTAAGATTGTTATTTCAAAAGTCTTCCCAGACATCGTCCTACATTGTCAGACTCATCGCTCACATAACATATTCTATTGTAAAGAGGCCGCGACCTCGCAGTTCGGTTCGGTATTTCTTCTCAGAGATCGTCAGAGGAATGCCGAGCTCAAGTACTTAGGTATTTAGTTTATAAAACTCACCAGAACAATGGCTAGGTACAGTTTACAGTGGCTACCTACACCGCCGCCGCCGCCGCGCCGCACGCGAACTACGCATCTCACTGAGGACATACAAAAATCTGCATCGCGCAAGCACAGTTTACCGCGCTGTACAACGTGCCGACATCAATGGTCGGGCAGCCCAACAGCCACGACCGCGACACCCTTATCTAAGCAGGTTGACTGTACTTTACACCCTGTTCCTCATCCTCCGCAATAGAAAATTTATTGTCTCAACAATCGATGCTCGCCTGTCGCGTTTTGCATTCCGGAATTCGCCTTAGTGTGGCCAGAGTTTAAATTATATTTTCACAGTTGATGGGACAGTTTTCGTCCGGGGAAGTACCAAGACTCTATCAACCGACGTATCTATTTCTGCCGCCAAGCATTCGTCTTGGCGTCTGCCACAGTGCACTTGACACTTCGAAATTGCCATGACAAACTTGACCTGCGGTCATGTCTAACGCGGATGTCATTTACAGAGTCAAATCAAATGAAACGTTTCATCATTTGTCTGTCTTTTCCCAACTATGTTGTGATTTTTCCCAACTATTTTATTCAAGTACTGTTTGGCTACTATTTACTTAGCCGCAACCCCTAAGCTCAGGCAACAAACATAAAAAGTCCACTTATTTTATTGAAACTCCGTACTACGCTAAGCCAGCTCCAGGTCAAAGTGTTACCACTGACGTTGTACTACAGTATCGTTGTTATTCCTAACGCAATGTTCTAAGAGCCAGCCGTTTGCAAGTATACTGCTAGTTTTTTCAACCCTCCGTCTTATTAAACCGGGTTTCTTTCAACAACAAATGAGCGTGTCCATCAAGGCGCACAGCTAGCACTCGAGGCATCGCCTCTGCGACATAATCTGCGGACGAACAAGTTTTACTTTCTTGTAGAAAGTCGTGGAGGTCGGCTACAACTAAAATATACTCACGGGGGAATGTCGCGCCGTGAGCTATGACCCGCGCCGAGTTTCTAACTCCAACACTATACTGTGTTTTCCTGAAAGGGGTATTTCACCAGTTATGTTTACAGTGAATCCGGTAAGGTAGATGCATAGTCAGACTATTCTGTTCCCACAGCTGCAGCAGGCAGGCCCAGTACGAGTTGGTAGTTGTTACATCATCATCATCAACACTTTTGCCGCTGCTGGACATAGGACTCCTCCAAGCTACGCCACTTTGACCGATTCTGTGCTTCCCTCATTTAGCGGATTCTTGCGGTCTTCAGAAGGTCATCGGTCCACTTTGTGGGAGGCTAAAACTACCCAAAATGGAGAGAGCTATGTTTAAAGTTTCCCTACGTGATCGTAATGGGGTCTAAGAGAACCGCAGATGGACAAAAGTAACCGACATAGCGTGTAGAATTGCTAAATGTAAGTGGCAGTAGGCAGGCCACTTAGCTCGCAGAACGGATGGCCGATGGGGCTGGAAGGTTCTGGATTGGCGACCGCGTACTGGACCGCGTACTGGCGCAGAGTTGGATGTCTCATATCTTCGAATTTTTGGCTACCCTGACGTTTTCCCCCATTATGTCACATGTTTCTAATACCTAGGGGGCGAGCCTATGATGATGACTCTGGGCTGGTACAGTTAACTGTGGCATCTTTACTTTCTACGCGCAACTTTACCCATGAGTATAGTAGGTACTAAAATATATCTAAATTAGTAAACATCTGTTATGTAGCCGTCATTTAATTTCCAAGCGAAACAAAAGAAGAAAATTCGACTATTTTGTAGGTAGGTACACGATTTTTACTAATTGCGATATAATTTAATTTATATTAATCTTTTACTACAGGTAAAGTTGCTCATGAAATATAAAGATGCCATAGTTGACGGTACCGAGTTGGAAATCGAACTTGGACCAGTCATGATTGAGAGCATTATACTAACGAGGCAATCACGGTACCTAATCATCAATTATAATTTAGACTTGGACCACCAGCCCGCCACAACACGCACTATTATTTCAATATCTACAATATATCTGATGTAGGTAACATTAAATAATACACAGCAATCAATTAAAATACGTAATTACCGTACAAATCACAAATAGTAGCGCCAGTCGCGCTCCCATCACGTTCCAAGCCTCGTCACCCGCCGCTGAACCTCACGCACGCGGTCAAGGACGTGCGTTAAGTAATGTTATCTAACGAACAGTTTGTATTCATTGTCTGTGCGTGCGTATGTGACGTACGTAACGTATGTAGCGTACGTGGTGTGGCTTTAAGTAGCAGTTAGTAGAGCTACTGGCCAGACACTGTCTGGGGCAGTATGTGGGAAACACTGACAAGAATCCATGCGGGCCGTCCTCAACAATCATCATCACCATCATTTCAGCCGAAAAGCGTTCATTGCTGGATAGGCCTCCCCTAATTTGGGGGGTTGCTATAATCGCCACGTTTGGCAGGCAGGCGGGTTGGTGATCGCAGTATGGTGGTTAAATGCATAGAGAGCGATGCTGCCAATTCTCTAGTAAGTCCCTTAGTTGCCTCTTACGACACCCACGGGAAGAAATGGGGTGGTGTTATTCTTTACGTCCGGCACCAAATAAAACCTCATGGGTACTCAATCATTGTTCGATAATTTTGTTGTTCGGAACATTGACAGAATTTTGCTTCAACGACATGCGGTTTGAGAGCAGAGGTGAGCATTCACCGTGTTTGAGAGCAGAGGTGCGCATTCACCGTGTTTGAGAGCAGAGGTGATGAAATAATTTACACAAAGTAAAGCGCCTCCCTAGGTTCGAACTTACAACTTGTAAGTGCCGACCGTTACCGCTGAGCCACCGCTGAGCCACCGCTGAGCCACCGCTGGTCCTCCGATTTAAATAATGCACACATAGGTAAGTTAGCACTCAAATTCTGGCCGCAGTCCTCATGGATATCCTCCGCCCTGGAGGGGTCTGTCAGACTCTTACTGACTAAAACCAACCGGGTGTTCCGTCCCACAGCTACGTCGGGGACCACGGGCTCTAATGCGTCTTCCGCGATCCCCGACTGGTGCCAGCCCGCCTCTGCGGGCCTCCTCACGTTAAGGGGGAGTGAGGTGTTAAATTCCCCGCGTACGTCACAGAGAGAACGCTCGTGGAACACTACGCGCCGCCATCTCGGCTCCTAAGGAATAGGGCGCGACAAATGTCGGAGTTGAAAGGCTTCCCACAAGGTAAACCGTTGACCTTGTGACGGCCACAGGAATCCGCTGAGTGTGGGAAGAACCGGTCGAAGTGCTGGAGCTTGGGGGAGCCCTATGTCTTTCGGCTGAAATGGATGTTGGATTTCCAACTGTCGGCGCTAAACAGTGCTTTGATGATTCAGTGCCCGAAAACAACCTGTCACGATATTTTTACGTCCGATCGAACATAGACCTACAAGAGAGGCGACTCGTCATTATGATTTAATATGTATTCTCAATAAGTAGGTACAAGCTTTAGGCGTGTTCGAGCTCACAGGGTCTCACGAGAGAACATTACTTTAGAAAGTGTGTGTGATGTAACGCGGCGCTCCCATCCCAACATGTGACCGGCGCACGGTGTCCCTTAACTTTCGGACCACACCATTGGACGCTAAGCTGATAACTATTACTATTGCTATTGCTATTATGTCGCATTGGGTCTAGCCTGTAAGGATGTTGTATGTTTGGTGTGAATAAATAAATAAATAAATAAATATTTTCAGCAGCCGAAAAATGTCTGCTGTTGGACCTAGCTGTCTGCTGCTGACGACAGTCAAAGATCCACAATCGACAGCCGGGACCAGCGGCTTAACGTGCTGTCCGAGGCACAGAGGGGTGAACATGGTCACCCATCTACGTATCAACCGCGACAAGTGAAGCTTTAGGTGTAGTGTTAAGTGATTTCTCTTAATAGTATCTTCTCGGTTTATCGTGTCGTGCCCTATGTAAAGAATAGCACCATCCCATTTCTTCCCGTGGGTGTCGTAAGAGGCGACTAAGGGACTTACTAGAGAATGGGCAGCAGCGTTCTCTATGCATTTTACCACCATACTGCCATGACCAATCCGTTTGCGCAGCCTGACGATTATGGCAAAGCCCCCCAAATTGGGGATTGCTTATGTCCGGCAGTGGCCGTCTTACGGCTGAGATGATGATGAGTAATTGTTTATAATGACTAAAGTGTTGTATGTATCCAATCAGTGAGTCAGTAGCCCAGTGGCGACATAGTCTAGATATCTGTGCGATATTCCCACGCCGCGCGCCGCGTTGAACATAACTACTTACCGGAAGAACCGTTTACTGGTGCGCGGCGCGCGGCGTCGTGTTTGTTGAAGCCTTCACGTGAAGGTAACAACATGGCGCGAACACAATGCACTGACGTACTCTGAAGGGAGAACGTTTTAGACAATTGAATGGAGGTTCCGTTTGTATATTATGATGTGATTATGGTTTTGTTGGTTACACAACACTTTATTTTGAGTGTAGAAAAAGGAACAAAGCATTTATTTCAAACTAGCCGCGACTTCGTACGCGTCAAATTTATTTCTCCCCCGACCCACTCCATCGCATCGAATCCTCTGCCCGTGCGAGGTCGTCATATGTTAAATAGCCTATAGCCTTCCTCGATAAATGGGCAACCTGAGATGAAAATATTTTTTCAATTCGATCCAGTTTCTTGAGACTAGCACGTTTTACCAAACAAACAAACTAACGAAATCTTCTGCTATATAATATTAGTTTAGATAGGAAGGCATATAGTAGAAGGCACCTCTGAACGTCAACATTTACACTAAAGAATTGATTCTAGTCGCCCCTTCCGAAATGTAGTTTCGTATGGAGAAAAATGGAGCAAGAACCTTCACTGTCAGGGCTCCCGTAGACCACGCGACGCTACGGTTCGACGCGTTTCTGGTACAACATTTGCCACGAAGTTTATATAGAAATTGTTCTACTAGTGTCGCGTCCTGTCTGTGGGACTCTTAATTCTTTTATAAGATTTAACAATATTTACATACATTTATTATAAAATTAGAATATGAGAAAACGATGGATTTAGAACAAAATTATTATTTTAACTACGTCAGTCAGTCAGTCTTATAATGTCTTTCTCCCCCGTGGGTACCGAGGCCTCCTGTCTGTCAGAGGCAGTGAGCTATGATCCACCACACGTTCACTCTATCATGTCTTCGAATGGTTTGGTTCTACGGATATGCCACCATGCCGGTGATGACTTCAAAAACGAGGTCATATGTTCGTATGTTTTTGTTTTGTGTATGTTTATCGACATTTTCGTCTTTCTTTCTAAATTCCGTTGACCCACTTGCACCAGAAATCCAAATCGCTCTATGTCTTTAGCTTTAAACGAATTTAAATCATCGTTTTATTTCTGTCAATCGTCTGAAAATGACAGAGACAGAACGTGGTTTTAAATACGTTTAACGTTAATAACATTTAGCGATTTGCAAGTGGGCCATAGAATATTATTTTCTCTTTAAAAATATATGACAGTCAGCCAGTGACTGGG
Organism: Aporophyla nigra; assembly: GCA_947507805.1. Lineage (NCBI taxonomy): Eukaryota > Metazoa > Arthropoda > Insecta > Lepidoptera > Noctuidae > Aporophyla > Aporophyla nigra. The sequence continues at coordinate 155,821 of OX382319.1, forward strand.
TTCTGAATTTAAACCCGCGAAAGTGAGAGCTGTTTTACAAAGACGAGAGATTTTTTGTTAAACCATAGACAATACTTGGCGAGCTGAACAAATTCACACTGTAGAGAGTATTATATGGTCATTAGCATATTAGCGTGATGAAGTCGTTAGGAACAGAGCTCGGGCGCTAAACATCGGCCTGTAGAAAGAGACGATGCTCTACAAATACGATCTTTTCATTCGCCTAAGCGACGCAAAAGAAATGTGGAAATAGTCTATCAGCCTATTTATGTTTGTTCATTTAAGGCACTCTAGAGACAATCGATTTGTCTTAATGTTGCGACTGTCATTAAAAACATGACACAACCAGACGCCATATTGTGAAAAGTAAAATAATTATAGTCGCCGATATTTTTTTACTTTGAATGACACATTTTTAGAGTTCACTTTTTACGCAGTCGGAGTTTTTGTTTCTTGAAATTAAAAAGTTTAATTTTTTTCTAACACTCGATAGAAAATTTGAATCTCAACATTAGGAATTGTGGGAGAATTATAGGCTAAATACATACCTACGCACAAAATACAAGTAAGTAGTCGAGTCGAAAACATCCTTTTTACACGCTTTATATTAGCTTCACTTGTATATTTCTATGTTTGTTTGTAACCGAATCCTTATAGATCGATTTTGACCCACTTTAAACGGCCAGATTTCGTTCAAACTTTGTAGGCTTATCGAGAACTGATGCCAATACAATAATTTCATAAATTTGTGCCATTATCCTTGCCAGGGTTACCAGGATACCAAAAAAACTTGTATTCGAAAACTACGCTGACATACGTCTCAAAATTGGAAACACCCTAAAAAATAGAAAATAAATAATAGTTAAAAAAAAAATACTTTGTTTAAAAAAACTAAAAAACACGCTTCCATAGAAAACCAAAATAAAAAGTAGAAAATAATGGAAAAAAAGCGTGGGGTGCCTGATATCAATAAAAAAATACCTTAAAAAGCACCCCACGCTTTTTTTCCATTATTTTCTACTTTTTAGTTTGGCTTTCTACGGAAGCGTGTATTTTAGTTATTTAAACCTAAAAAAAACTAAAAAACATTTAGTTTTTTTTAGGTTTCCGTAGCAAATCGCAAAAACAGAAACCTTTTAATTTAGACATATCTGTCTGTTCGGATGTAACACAGCCAGTGTTGTACTTAAATCTGTTATAAGGGGCCATCCATAAATTACGTCACACGAATTTCATGATTTTTGACCCCCCCCCCCCCCCCGTCTTTGTCACAGTTGGTCACATTTGTGAGACTCCCCCCCCCCTTCCTAGTGTGACGTCAAATACCTATTTTATAATTTTACATCTTGAAATAATTATTGAATTAAAACAGCAATTCCAAAATTTTTGTTTAAAAAAAAAAATTAACATCAAATCAAACACTGCAAGAAATTAAAATAAAAAAAACCGGCCAAGTGCGAGTCGGACTCGCGCACCGAGGGTTCCGTACAAACCTGCAGGTCATCATCATCATCATTCGTCATCATCGTTTATGAAATGAAATGTTTTTTTTTTTAATTTTTATATTTGTGTTGTCTGAATGAAAGGTAAATTGTGGTTTACGATTTATGACGTATTAAAAAAAAACTACTAACTAGATCTCGTTCAAACCAATTTTCGTTGGTAGTTTTCATGGTAATGTACATCATATATTTTTTTTAGTTTTATCATTCCCTTATTTTAGAAGTTACGGGGGGGGGGACACACATTTTACCACTTTGGAAGTGTCTCTCGCGCAAACTATTCAGTTTAGAAAAAAATGATATTAGAAACCTCAATTTCATTTTTGAAAACCTATCCATAGATACCCCACACGTAAGGGTTTGATGAATTTTTTTTTTTGTGTTTCAGTTCTATGTATGGGGAACCCCAAATATTATTGTTTTAAAAAAAAATGATATTAGAAACCTCAATATCATTTTTGAAGACCTATTCATAGATACCTCACACGTAAGGGTTTGATGAAAAAAAAAATTTTGAGTTTCAGTTCTATGTATGGGGAACCCCAAATATTATTGTTTTTTTTCTATTTTTGTGTGAAAATCTTAATGCGGTTCACTGAATACATCTACTTACCAAGTTTCAATAGCACAGCTCTTATAGTTTCGGAGAAAAGTGGCTGCGACATACTCGGACAGACAGACAGACAGACAGACAGACAGACAGACATGGCGAATCTATAAGGGTTCCGTTTTTTGCCATTTGGCAACGGAACCCTAAAAAACCGGCCAAGTGCGAGTCGGACTCGCGCACCGAGGGTTCCGTACAAACCTGCAGGTCATCATCATCATCGTTCGTCATCATCGTTTATGAAATTAAATGTTTTTTTTTTTAATTTTTATATTTGAGTTGACTGAATGAAAGGTAAATTGTGGTTTACGATTTATGACGTATTAAAAAAAAACTACTTACTAGACGTTGAAACCAATTTTCGTTGGTAGTTTTCATGGTAATGTACATCATATATTTTTTTTAGTTTTATCATTCCCTTATTTTAGAAGTTACGGGGGGGGGGGACACACATTTTACCACTTTGGAAGTGTCTCTCGCGCAAACTATTCAGTTTAGATAAAATGATATTAGAAACCTCAATTTCATTTTTAAAGACCTATCCATAGATACCCCACACGTAAGGGTTTGATTAAAAAATTTTTTTGTGTTTCAGTACTATGTATGGGGAACCCCAAATATTATTGTTTTAAAAAAAAATGATATTAGAAACCTCAATATCATTTTTGAAGACCTATCCATAGATACCCCACACGTATGGGTTTGATGAAAAAAAAATTTTTGAGTTTCAATTCTATGTATGGGGAACCCCAAATATTATTGCTTTTTTTCTATTTTTGTGTGAAAATCTTAATGCGGTTCACTGAATACATCCACTTACCAAGTTTCAATAGCACAGCTCTTATAGTTTCGGAGAAAAGTGGCTGTGACATACTCGGACAGACAGACAGACAGACAGACAGACAGACATGGCGAATCTATAAGGGTTCCGTTTTTTGCCATTTGGCAACGGAACCCTAAAAACAAAAACCGGCCAAGTGCGAGTCGGACTCGCGCACCGAGGGTTCCGTACAAACCTGCAGGTATTCACGGTTTATGCATAAGGTTTGTTTATGAAATTAAATGTTTTTTAAATTTTTATATTTGAGTTGACTGAATGAAAGGTAAATTGTGGTTTACGATTTATGACGTCTTAAAAAAAAACTAGTCACTAGATCTCGTTCAAACCAATTTTCGGTGGAAGTTTACATGGTAATGTACATCATATATTTTTTTTAGTTTTATCATTCCCTTATTTTAGAAGTTACGGGGGACGACGACACACATTTTACCACTTTGGAAGTGTCTCTCGCGCAAACTATTCAGTTTAGAAAAAAATGATATTAGAAACCTCAATATCATTTTTGAAGAACTATCCATAGATATCCCACACGTATGGGTTTGATGTTTTTGTTTTTTTTAGTTTCAGTTCTATGTATGGGGAACCCCAAATATTATTGTTTTTTTTTTCTATTTTTGTGTGAAAATCTTAATGCGGTTCACAGAATACATCTACTTACCAAGTTTCAACAGCATAGCTCTTATAGTTTCGGAAAAAAATGGCATACTCGGACTGACAGACAGACAGACAGACATGACGAATCTATAAGGGTTCCGTTTTTTGCCATTTGGCAACGGAACCCTAAAAACGATTAATGATATCAATTAAAGATCAAACTTAATCATCTTGAGTCCATATAGGTATATGCATGGCAGAGCAGCCACTTCGTACTCGTTTGGGTTGTTAATTTATCTTTCTCATCGAACCATACAGCATCATCGTCATCATCCAAACAAAGAATTTCTCTGGCACGTCTAGCAGAAATTCTTTGAGGACGAATCTTCACGATGGGCAAAACTTCTTGTTGTTTCTTTTGTATTTGCTTGTGTTGATTAGTGGCATTGTATGGTGCAAAATATAGACCACAAATGCCACATGATCGCTTAAACAAGTATGCCTCGACACTGGGGCAATAGCTATCATACGAATATGTGTTTTACTTAACACTAAGATTAAAATTGATTTTGAAATGTAACGTCACGAAATTTTGGACCCCTCCCACCCCCTTGTCACACAATGTCACACTTCGTCGACCCCCTCCCTCCCCCTTAACGTGTGACGTAATTTACGGATGGCCTCTAAATGGAGTTTAAAAGAAAGAAAATACGTTTATTTGCCGTAAACAAGACGCATAGAAAGCCCAAAAAAAAGCTGGGGAAAAACATGAGTCACATCCACGTGAAACGGCCATCGCACAGCATAATGCTGTGACCCTATGCGAGACAGAGTCACAGCGCTGTTTTTCAGCGATAGCCGACGCTGTTTTCTTTAGTTTGAAGATCATAATGAGGTTATTTAGAAATCCAAAGCGCTATAAAGGTTATGTTGGCGCGGACGGAACTGAAGTGATGTGAAGTTTGGAAAGCAACCGAATGACAGGTGGATTACTACGAGGCGGGTCATCGACCTCGGGTGGAAGAGTCGACCAAGATCAGTGAGATTAGCGCAGAAGGGGACAGTCCGACGACGCGCGGTGCAAGTGGGCGCGCGCGAACATAACATGAGAATTAATTCTTCCTTGCTCATAAGCGATATACAGCTTCGTTGGTGTCGGTTGTAAATGTCACTACTGAATGTGCCTTTCTTCCCTACTATTTTTTTTTTCGAATGAAGTATTTTACTTTTCACTTTAGTAGTTGTGTAGGTAACACAACTACTACTCTACACCAATTTGTATACCTTCACTTGCTAATTCAACAACAGTGATAGGAAGTTATTATAACATCATCTACATAAATTAAGTGGAAAAAATACGTTCTTGTTATTGAAGCTAACTCAAAAACTACTCGTCAGAATACGACCAATATTTCAAATCAGTTAAAAATGTATTTTTTTTTAAATACGAAGCATAAAAAAATCAACCAAATTGAGAACCGCCTCCTGTTTTTGAAGTTGGTTAAAAATGGGGTTTCCATTACCAAATCGTTATCGGTTCGCTTCATATTACAATGGAACTAAACAGAACTGAGAAATACAGGTATACCTAATTACTTCCAGTTAAGCTGGATAATTGAGAAGTATTCACATCAAAACATATAGGACGGAGCGTCTGCCGCATACTCTTTACCCATTAGCATACGGGATCCCACGAGCACCGAGCGGTATAACAATAGAATGCTAATCGACTTGATCTAACGATGTTCTACACACGTGGGAACGAGCCGAGTGAGAAGGGGGTAGTCTCAGGTAACTGTCAATGCTAACACCTTGGACTGTATGAGGACTTGACGAGGCCATCAAACAGTGGAGCTGTAGATCCAGGACAATAACGCTGTAGCGAACTACGCATCACACTGACGTCACGAAAAATCCTGCATCGCGCAAGCAGAGTTTACCGCGCCACTAGAATATAAACAATGTCCCGACATGTATCGTCGGGCAGTAGGCCACCAGACACGGCACCAGTCCGGTTGGAGGGTCCTTCCTTGTCTACGGAGGTTGAGTGAACTTTACACCCTGTTCCACCAGACACGGCACCAGTCCGGTCGGAGGGTCCTTCCTTGTCTACGGAGGTTGAGTGAACTTTACACCCTGTTCCACCAGACACGGCACCAGTCCGGTCGGAGGGTCCTTCCTTGTCTACGGAGGTTGAGTGAACTTTACACCCTGTTCCACCAGACACGGCACCAGTCCGGTCGGAGGGTCCTTCCTTGTCTACGGAGGTTGAGTGAACTTTACACCCTGTTCCACCAGACACGGCACCAGTTCGGTCGGAGGGTCCTTCTTCGTCCGCTTGTGAATCGTCTTGAGATACTGCGGTATGTGGGACCGAAAGCTGCCCAGCCGAGTCGCATTTCGTGGAAGTATGTTTGACAAACACTTTTATACGTCGATCATATTTTTAAAACTAGATGAGGTCGGCGGTTCCTACTAGTTCGGGAAGAACACACCTACAGATTGAGTGGTCCTGTCCAGTCAGTGCACATAATAGGTTGGGGAAAAAGTTTCTTCGCATTTTTTAAGAAAATTCAAAACATTTTTTAATAAAGTTTATTTACATTTAACTAAAGTATATAGGTACCATTTTGTTCAACAACTTTATGCCATCTTGTAGGTAGGGACATGATCCCATTGCTATAGAAATTTTGGGACTTCTGGTCAAAATACCGCGACAAGTGGTTTTGGCAGTCCTCTCGTGATGTTAACCTGACACTGCCTAAAGAATTCTGAAGAGACCGAAACAGGTGGAAATCTGAAGGTGCAAGGTCAGAACTATACGGCGGATGCATTAACACCTCCCAGCCAAACTCTCTTAATTTTTGTTGGGTGGCTAAAGATGTGTGAGGTCTAGCGTTATCATGATGAAAAACCACACCCCTTCTGTTGATTAATTCCGGCCGCTGTCTCTCAACTTCTTGCTTTAATCTCATCAGTTGTTCGCAGTAGAGTTCAGAATCGATGGTCCTGCCTGGTGGTAACAGCTCATAATGAATAATGCCCTTCCAAACCCACCACACACACAGCATCACCTTGTTGCGAGTTAACCCGGGTTTCACCACAGTCTGTGAAGCCTAACCGGCCTTTGACCACGATCTTTTTCGCACGTTCTTGTCATACGTGATCCACTTTTCATCACCAGTTATCAGCTTCTTCAAAAATGGTTCGGTTTCATTACGTCGTAATAAAAAATCACAAATGAGTACACGGTTCATTAGGTTTCTTTCAGTGAGCTCGTGAGGTACCCAAATGTCGAGCTTTTTTGTGTACCCAGTTTTTTTCAAATGCGCCAAAACTGTTTTGTGGTCAATTTCCAGTTCTTCAGCTACGTCGTAACTACTGGTATGCCGATCTTGCTCCACTTTTTCAAAAATGGCATCCATTTTATCCGTAATAGGGCGACCAGAGCGATGCACGTCGCTCTGGTCGCCCTAACCAAATTTGTGCTACTCTCACAGACACTACACTAGGTCCATAAACATCGCAAATTTTTTTCGCGGCTTGCGTTGCATTTTTACCTTTTTTGTAGTAAAATTTTAAAATGAATTTCTTCATTAGATTCACTCATCTTGACGGTACGAAAAGCAAATGAAAATCACACATTTTCCTAATTTGAATTTGGAATTATGTTCTTTAAAATTTAAACTTTCAATTAATACCAAAACCAGCCAGATACAAATAGTATAGCCAAAGAGATTTTATTACAAGTTCATACATACTATAATGCGAAAAGACTTTTTCCCCAACCTAATATTTCGGTATCGTGCAACATGTATGGCAGAAAGACATGTTGCTTCAGCCCGGAAATAAATTGATGGCAGAAGGCTAACCATGAAAATTGCCGGCAATATTGCCAAAGTTGCCAAAACTGCCGGGAATGTTTCCAAACTTGCCGGCAACATTGGGCAAGAAACGTATAAATTGAAAACAACTTTTACTATTATAATTGCTTAGTAGAATAAAATTGCCGTATGCAGGATGGTAGTTGCTATGCTTATCTATAATATCCAACCTAATATTTTCGTTTTTACATTTATTTACTTACTGATAAACTAAAGAAAAGAAACAAGCTATCCATGATTGTTCATTGGTGATGAAACCACAACTATTTTAGAGATATCGTTATTTTTTTTCTTTTACGTTCTTATAATTTAACTTCACTTGAATGTAAGAAAGTATATACATCTATATGTATACAAATCTGTATGTATAGAATGGTCAAACCTTGCAAGACGATCAGCAACAACAAGTTGATGTTTTTAACCGATTTTAAAAAGGAAGTTCTTTATTTGATATCAATGTATGTATATATGTATTTTTGTTTGTTTGCGATTTTCTCAAAAGGTACTGATCCTATTTTGAAAATTCTTTTGATGGCATGATTTGTGCAGTGGGTAAGCGACTACTGTGGGGTACGTATTATTCAACATTTAAGCTATCGTAAAACAACATAAGGGTACAAGAAGAAATGTGAACAAAAAGAAAATCAGTAGGTCATGCTTATTTATTATAATCAGTAATTAAAGGGGATTTTGATAACGTAAAAAATATTCTGTAATCTATACCAGTATTATAAAGCTGAAGAGTTTGTTTGTTTTTTTGATTGAACGCGCTAATCTCAGGAACTACTGATTCGATTTGAAAAATTATGTTTGTGTTGAATAGCCCATTCATCGAGGAAGGCTATAGGTTATATAACATCACGCTGTGACCAATAGGAGCCAAGCACCAATGCAAAATGTTGCAAAAACGGGGTAAATTATTACGTTCAAGAGCTTTCATTGCGTGCGCTCCTTAAACGGTTAAAGTAACGCAACAATTATGTAAGCCGTAATTGTTCCTCTTAAAAAGTTCTAAAAAAAGTCCGCGACAGCATATGTCCACCTTTTAAGGTTGGCGAACTATGTTTTTTCAAATTCGTTATAAAAAATGCATTATTTGCGAAGGTGTTTTCATAAGACATGGATATAATCCTTATCCATTGAGAAAGTGTTTAATTTGGAACAAAGTTGCCCTTACATTATTTGAGATTAATGAATATCTTACGAGATATAACAATCTGATTGCTCAACACTACGTATGGGCCGACGCGCGGCGATTTGATTCGACGACGGGGTGGGTCGCGGGAGCACGAAATTTGACGCGGATGAAGTCGCGGGCAGAAGCTAGTGTAGGATATGTGCACGAGTGCTATAACTTTTCGTTCGGCATAACGAAGGCTCTATGCAAGTTGAGTGAAAAAAGAGGCCATGAAGCTATGCATAAAATACTACATTTTGTCATGGAGAGTACGCGGCAGCAAAACAGTGGCGATCACGATAGTCAATTCTCTAAACTAAACTAAAAATCACTAAAATTTGGTTTATTCCTGTCAAACGACAATTTCCTATTCTGAGACTATAGTGACACAACTTAACTATATTTTAGTTTGACAGCACTAAGATTGCACTGAGTTATTAGTTTAGTGAAAATGACAATTTTGCTATTCTGAGTTTGCCGGTTTTCACCAAAAATTTTGACAATAATCATTTATTTTGACTAAATCTGACTATTTTTAATCGCGATTAAAAAGGTGTGGAATAAAACTAGTGGTCATGAACAAAAATTCACACCAACGCCTCGCCTTCACGTGCAAAAAAAGTGCTGTATTTTATATTTTTTCTTTTGCTTATATCTCGAAAATGGCGTGTCCTATCGCAAAAATAATGAAACTTTCGACCCCCTTTGTTAACCCCGGAACATATAAATCTCAATACGTGGGTAATATTTTTTGTATATTTTTACACAAAAAGTGAAAAATTCCATATAAAACACGTCCAGGCTGCCCCCTTGCGTGCGCCTTCGTCTCTAAAAAATTCATTGCGTAGCACACACAAGTACCACGTTGCGAAACCAAAAGAAAAAAAAAACCACGTTGATTGTCCAATTCGTTTTTAGTCGTGTCAAAATAATTTTTAAATTTAAAGATTTTTTCTTGCAGAATAGCGTTAAAATTCTCATAGCCAAAAGTAAGGAATTTTAGAGATAGTTTAGTTAGTTTAGTTCGCTGTACAATAGAATCGGCACCAATATGAATAAATTTTATTGTTTTATTTGTTTTTTTTTTACACATTAAATTCTCTGGCAGACGGAAGACACAATAGACCTAAAACTCATGTACCCACCACAAGAGACCAATCTAAAAAGCCCAATCTCGTTTGGTTTAACAGAGCGTAGATCCTATGACCACCTTCCAACTCCATCATCAGGCTGGCACAAGGTCATCATAACATTGCGTTCTAACTAGACATACATATATATCTATATATATAATTTTAGCGCTATCAGACTTCAGGAAATAGATTAAAATCGATTTTATTTCAAAAGATGAAGTTCTTGATGACAAGTTGAAAATATTTACAAAATAACACTACACAGTTGTTTGATTTATATTTACTTCATTTGGTATCAATACCCTCTTTCTTTTTGTATAAAATATATAAGTGATATTCTTAAAAAACTATGGGTTTAGCTATCATGAAGTTACCAATGGCATAATTTAACTTTATCTTCACATATAAGCATGGATAATTAAGAAATAATTATAATTATGAATTAATAATACAGGCTTACTAATAATACGTATCATTACACCATTACATAAAACTTCAGGAGCGCACAAACTTTGAAAAAGGCATTTGAAAAACCCTATGTAATCTGGCAACTTTGGCAACATTCCGGCAATATTGCCCAATATTGCCGGCAATATTGGAAACTTTCCTGGTAACTTTCGGAAACATTCGGCAATTTTCATCCCTACAGAAGGCTCGACCAAGTGACTCAACAACAGTATGGTTTGTAGCTTCAAGCATTGAAATGGTAATTGAAGTGGGTGTGCAGATGTATGAGACGTGCCTCGCTCACTCGGCGATCATTTGCAGTTAATGTGTGAAGTAGAGCGCGTCTAATTGATATTTTTACTCAAAAATAACTCTTCGTACACGCAAACGAACACTTGTTATTATATTTTCACAATTATTAGATTCACTTTTTTATAGTTCTGGTGGCACGGAAGGCTAGGTTAGAGAATTGGTGTCTGTGTTACTACGGGTCGCGCTTTTGGTTCCCGCAATGAATAATAATTGTTTGTAGTTGTAGTAGTATATTCACTTTTTTCTGCTGGGCAGTTTGTTACGCCACTTCTTCTTCCCAGCTAAAGCACTAGGAAGTGGTGAAGGGCGGGCTTTTTGGGGGGCTGTCTTATGTAATTTTAATGTTGGAAAAGTGCTGACTCTCAGCCTAATTAGATTGATACGGACGAGTGAGGAGCAATGTTGATAGGAACGTTTTGAGCAATAATGTGGATAGCTACAATCATTATACGAGTCGAAGATCACGAAGGAAACAATGACGTTGATTACTACGATGGTATGAACATAACATACAGGGTCAAATTAAATATTGGGTATAAGGACTGTGATAATGAGGGAACAGTGAGTGCCCCTGTAATATCTCCCGCGCCGTGCGCTAGTCTCCGTTGAGATTGAGCTGCCATGCCCGAAATACGGTCTGGAGGGCTATACCCGGATAAGTCCCTCACGAGAGTACCAATAGATTTTTGTGGTACAAAGTCATGCCACATTACACTACACATCCGGTATCGCATAGTTATCGTGAACGTGAAACGGTGTCAATGGTTCACGATCAGATATACCAAGAGAAAACTTTTATACTTTTCGTGATCGAAAGCAGTTTTGTGATGAAAACCGTTTCAAATGTATGAAGGACAAGTAGAAGAAAAGAGGTCTCGTAGGTAAGTTATCGACCAGGTTAAGGTACGCTTGCCGCGGTAAGTCCTTGGATGAGTATCTTTACACACCGGTTGACCCATTCAAGCTTTCATCATCACAAACATAATTTTAGCCGAAAGTTGTCCGCTCCTGGACATAGGCCTACCCCACAAAAGAGGTGGGAGGGGTCCATAATTGCCACTCTTGGCAGGCGGGATGGCGGGATGGTGGCATAGAGAACGCTGCCGCTCATTCTGTAGTAAGCGAGCGGTTTATTTCATCACCACTGCTCTCGTAACGATGAAAGAAACATTTTGAGGAAACCAGCATGACTCAGAACCAAAAAATGATCTGCTCCCTCTCCCAGAGAGGAGGGCTGTGTCCCAGCAGTGGGAACATTATAGACTGACTAGCCTCTGCCCGCGACTATGTCCACGGTTATCGCGGACGCAGACGAAGTTGCGAAATAAAAAGTAGCCTATTTCCTTTCTTGGGGTTTTAACTTATCCCGTAACAAATTTCATCAAAATCGGTTCAGTAGTTTAGTCGTGAAAGCATAACATACAGACAGAGTTACTTTCGGATTTATAATATTAGTATGGATATACATAGATTATGAAACACTTCTTCATCCGGGGATAGAATCCGGAACCACACGCTCAGCATGTCTATCTCACAACCACTAAACTAATAAGGCAGATTACTGGCCAGATTAGATCAGGCGTCAGTCTTCCCGGATGAACCGCACGCGCACGAGCAGTCGGCAATACCTCCACAATTACACCAGTCATCAAAGTAGAAAGGTACTCCGCGTGGCGGAAGTAGGAACACGTCGTGACGTCGAACAGAGATTACTAATTGTTTTAATGAGCTGATAATTACTATCTAACTAATTATCTGTAGAGACTCTGTTTCCTGTGTCGAGACATTCAACTTGAGGCGAGTGACGCGTGCTCCCGGCTAGCGGCTGTGGCTTGCATAGCATAGCCAGCCTATATGGTGCCCACTGCTGCGCGGGGGCGCAGCTCTCCTCTCGGTCAAAGACAACAACTAAACATCGGGGCAACTAGAATTAAATCTCTTTAAATGTAAATGTTGACGTTCGAAAGTGCCTTTTTGTGCCTATTTGAAAAATATGCTTTGACTTTGAGAAAATGGGCCGTCTTCGGATATCTGGGTTTAGTATATACCGATTTCCTCACAATGTTTTCCTTGCTAAGTGGTTTTGAACCAAGCATGCTGCACTTCACTTTTTTCTTCATCGTTTGTTCATGACAGCCACATAAGGGGGAGTCTCTCACTGACAGAAGGCCTGTTATCCTAGGAACATTATCGGCTTCTACTCTTCAAATACCGAAGTTAAACATCGTGCAAACCGGGACACTCCCTCTCACGGAGAAGAGGCATGAAGTCCTAGCAGTGGGAACATTATCGCATATTATGATTATGTAAACAAAAAAATGACGTAGCTTGGCATCGTTATCGAGACTTCTCAGTCAACAGCCGCACTGCCCAGCACAGAACGAGCAAGCCGGTCGTACAAGATCAAACATGTTCACATGTTCAAGAGCGATACTCCGAGACGAATCTGTGGAGCGCGCCGCTAATGTATGCACACACGACACGAGAGAAAGTGTCAAACAACAGGTTACAGATAGATATGGGAACCTGCGATGTGTTTGTGAGGCTTAGAGGTGGAATATAAGGTCTCAGGTGACTGCCCAATATGAAAACTTTAGAATTCTCAAAGACAAAGCATGTATTTCAAACTTTCATACAAACTTCCACCCCATATTTTACCCCTTTACGGGGAGAATTTCCTACATTCCTTTCTAAGCTGTTTCCTACTCATAATATAATCTACAGTATATAATCTGTATATAATATAATCTGTGCCAAATTTCGTATTCGTAGGTCTAGCAGATTTTGAGATTTCGTAATTTATTAGTGAGTGAACGAATGTATGAATGAGTGACGTTTCGCTTTTTACTTATGTGGATATAGATAGGCACAGAAAAGGCACTTTTGAACGTCAACATTAAAATAGAATTGATTCTAGTCGCCCATTCAAAAGGTAGTTTCGTATGGAGAAGAATGGGCAAGACACTCTACTCTCAATTCATCATTGCATTCCAAAACAGATTTGCTGAAAATTTTATGAAACAATTTTGGACCCTATCGGGTATAGCCCGCGCTGCCGCACACCATAGTAGGAGAGGGAAGGAAGAGCGCTTACCTGTTTGGGTTTATATTATTTGTGTATTAATTATAATCAATAACAGCGACATGGGTCGATCTATTAGGTTAAGCTTCGGTTGCTGCAGTTAGTCCGTGGATGGGTGACCATCTTTACATACCGAGCTCCCCCCGTGCCGCACGCAGCACGCTAAGCCGTTGATCCCGGCTGTCGTTTGTGGATCTTTGACGTTCGTCACGTGACGTCAGAAGCACGACAGTACTGTACCAGTAACTGAGTTGAAGAGGTTAGATAGGTGCAGTTGCTAAAAATTCTGCTCGTTATTAAAATCTGGTTGGCTGCAAGACGGCCCCAACACAGTTGGCTAAGGCAGGCAAATGACAGTCAAAGAACGAGATGGTCTTTTGGAAAATTATGAGTTGCGATATTTCCACTAATGCGCTCTACATACTGTTCACTTGTTCAGTCATTTCAGAATGTAATTTACATTCATTCATAGTTGAATGATCATCTGCTCGCCTTGCCCCACCGTGTTGTGGTGCACTTCCAGTCTTACTGGATGTACTTAGTTGAACACCAGTATTTTACATGGAGTCACTGCCTAGCTGACCTCCTCAAATAAGTTACTGGGTACCCCCCTTGTTAAGACTGGTGGTCTCACTTTCGGGCTACGCGACGATCCGTAACGACTATCAAAGATCCACAAATGAACCGTCCGCGTCGTCGCTCCTGGCTAGTGGCTACCGACGCGCGTCGGCTTAACGTGCTTTTCGAGGCACGGAGGGGTCTTGCTATATAAAGATGGTCACACATCCATGGACCAACCGCGGAAAGGGTAGTTTAACCTGATCGTTCGACCCGTGCGGCTGTTATTACTTAGCTATAAGTCCTTTATTTATTAACAGCTTAATGTATTCATTTAAAATTATTTTTTAATCGTCAGTTTAAACACAAAATTTGAAGAACATTGCTTCGAAACTGACGGACTTTCATAATAACTGCCACCCCCTACTTCACCCCTTTACGGAGAGAGTTACCTAAAATCATTTCTTAGCTGACGTCTCCTACTCTATCTACGTCAGTGCCAAGTTACATCTTCGTTAGTTTTCGAGATTTCGTGATTAATCAGTGAGTGAATGATTGTATGAATGAGTGACCATTCGACTTGGTAAATTATTGTCATCAATTTCTATTAATAAATTAGTAAGGGAATAGAGACAGTTTTATTAGAGCTTCAACTATTAAATCGGTAGGTATGCAACTTTACAGGACCACCACATAAATCATTTCAATTGGTCAAGTCGATTGTCATCAGTTCATAAGTTTTAGTAAATTAATCACTAATAACGACACTCATAAATAATTTTAATGAAGAACAGCCAATTAAAAAGTTATAGCATTTTTGCTTTAAGGTGGCTTTCAAATATATAATTAAATAACTCAATAATAGCCTTTGCAGTGGTTTATAAATATTTATGAAAAGTAGAGAGGCTGTAATGAAGATGATAAATAAAGAATTTCTTTCTGCGGAATAACATTCAAATTATGAACAAAACTTTTCGAACCGTGGCTATAATATTATTTCCAAACTTCAATATGAAGTTTTTTTTTTCGAATATAGTAGTCTCTGGTAGTGATAAATTCGCACTTACCATTTTCTTCCAAATCCAATAATTTCACAACAAAACAGTCTTTAATTTCACTCCCGACGCAACATAAACTATTAATGTTTAAAAATAAACACAACTGTCACTGCATTCCGCGCCAAAATTATAAATTACTGTTTTAATTCATAGTTTACGTCACACAAGTATTACGGTCGTTCAGCCTACAGCTTTATTTAATAAAAACTCTTTGGACGCATGTGGTGGTGATGACCGAAGGACTTGCACTGAGTTCACGACTCCAAGAGAGTTCTTCTAAAGAAAGTGGGGTGCCATTTCCTATACGCTACATGTTATGCCTCTAGACCTCGTAAGACAACGACAAACGAAACACAACTTTATGACGAACGGTGAAAGTTTAAACTGCACTGCCTTGGCATTCGAGAAGAGGGGCTTAAAAGCTTGTTTAAAAACTCTAATATTAGTTTAGAAAATACTTTAAATAGACGCATAATTTTAAAATTAATAGTCAAATTGACTTTGGAGATATTTTTACTGAGTTTTACGTAACGAAGATGTTTGAATATCACGCGGTAGGAGTTGTAACACGATGTTACTACATTATACGTAGTTTAGTTTTGGTAGTTGTGATTTAGGCATGGCCGGAACTGAAGCATTCCATTGTCAGTAACGGGACTTCCTTCCCCTATATAGCCTATATATATAGCCTATGTTACTCGCAGATAATGTAGCTTTATAGTGGTGAAAGAATTTTTAAAATCGGTCTAGTAGTTTTTGAGTTTATCCATTACAAACAAGCAAACAAAAATAAAAATAAATTTCCTCCTTATAATATTAGTGTAGTAAGTTCTCTTGATATCTATAAGATTAGAGGAACACCAAACAAACGATGGATGACCAGTGTGACAACTGATATGGTTAGATAGGGGTAACTGGTGGGTGACGACTGATAGTGATGTATGGAAAGAGAAGACATGCACATTGGGACAAGGGCAACAGGAAAATGGTGATGTCATTGATGCCCAGTGACTGACAGTTGTCAGTGAACGAGGGGGGTTCTGTGTGACGCAGGAGTACGGAACTACCTACAGTAGAACGAAAGATGTATAGCTATATTCGATTCCAGATTGTTGGACTTTACTCGTTTAGAATCCATTTTCATATTAAAAGCCTGAGGTATGCAAATATGTGGGGTGTAAAATGAAACTTTCTCCGTTACGTTATGTTTACTAATCTATATATTTTGTTATCGTTCGTAAGGAGTAAACTCCAGTCGTGCGCAGCTGACACACACAATTTTTTTAAACATAATAATTATGACGTTCTGCAATCGCGTTAGCGTGGCGACACTGGCGACCTACTAGTCCACACTCCAGTAAAGCGCTCGGTGAATCAGCTTCAATAATCTTACAACAAATAGCACGTTGTGCCGAGTTACTCTATGTTTAGTGCATACCCTACACTTGGTAGGTAATAGTGCTGTGTTTAGTGATACACGATCATATATTCATTTGTGAGCGCCGCACAGCGTGTAGCGAGACGCTTCACCGATGACACTGACATCTCAACAATTTAGTGTGGCGACTGAGTGTGCCACTTACGAAAAAAAAAGTAAAAGTGTCATCTTTATCACTTCAATTCAATTCAATTTATTTATTTCTCAGTGTTTGGTCCATTAAGATCTTACATTTAACATCGTTTCACACGTACTACCGTTGCTGGTTTAGACATATCAATTAATAAGTTAGCTACATGACATGCATTTATAATGTCAAAGTATTAATTGTTTAATAAAAAATATGTCATCACATCGAAAATATTAATCATAACTACTACATAATATAAAACAAAGTCGCTTCCCTCTGTCTGTCCCTATGTATGCTTAGATCTATAAAACTACGCAACGGATTTTAATGCGCTTTTCATCAATAGACAGAGTGATTCAAGAGGAAGGTTTATATGTAGACTACGCGCGGGCGAAGCCGCTTGCACAAACAAGCTAGTTTATAATAAATTTTAATTGTCATACAACTGTGAACTGGCATTCCTACTGTATTATTGTAATCTGTATACTTGACAGATGGCGCTAGCATGGTTTCAGGCATTATTCACAATTAGCATTATTATATAGGTTCGATATGTGGCCGGACGTAAAGAATAGCACCATACCATTTCTTCCCGTGGTTGTCGTAAGAGGCGACTAAGGGACCTACTAGAGAATGGGCAGCAGTGTTCTCTATACATTTTACCACCATACTGCGACCGCCACGACGCGTGCCAAGCGTGCCGATTATGGCAAACCCCCCTTTGGGAAAGCCTATGTTCAGCTGTGGACGTCTTCTAGCTGACACGATGATGACGATGAGGATGATAAGGATAGTGTTCGGTCCCGGACGCGTCACGTGACGGCGTGACGTCACTCACTCTCAACGAAACGAAAGACAAACGGGTTCTGCTCGCGAGCCGCGAGTGCCCGCGACTGACTTTCGAACGAGTTGTTACGTAACACACAAATTGTTACCGCGCCTTGAGACAGGTTGCCGCGCCGCCTCGGGCAGCTCGGCCGGCACGGGGCGGTCGCGCCCGAAATGAAAGCCCGAATAAAGAATGCTATCCAAAATAACTTTAAATGTCACGACTGTATGATAAAGGGATGGGCAGAGTCCTTGAGTAGGCAGGCACATGCTGTCTGTGTGCTGCCGGACGTACAGAATAGCACCATACCATTTCTTCCCGTGGGTTTCGTAAGAGGCGACTAAGGGACTTACTAGAGAATGGGCAGCAGCGTTCTCTATGCATTTTACCACCATACTGTTATCGCCAACCCGCCTGCCAAGCGTGGCGATTATAGCAAACCCATCCCAATTGGGGGAGACAGCAGTGGACGTCTTTCACCTGAAACTATGGTGGTTGTTAGGGTTCCGTTGCCAAATGGCAAAAAACGGAACCCTTATAGATTCGTTATGTCTGTCTGTCTGAAACTATAGGAGCTATGCTGTTGCAACTTGGTAAGTAGATGTATTCTGTGAACCGCATTAAGATTTTCACACAAAAATAGAAAAAAAAAAAACAATAATATTTGGGATTCCCATATATAGAACTGAACTCAAAAAAAAAAAAAAAAAACATCAAACCCATACGAGTGAGTCTTTAAAAATGATATTGAGGTTTCTAATAAATATTTTTTCTAAACTGAATAGTTTGCGCGAGAGACACTTCCAAAGTTTTGACTGGCCTGTTAGTCTAGTGGTTAGTGACCCTGACTGCTAAGACTGAGGTCGTGGGTTCGATTCCCACCCAGAACAAATCTTTGTGTGAAGAGCACAATCATTTGTTCTGTGTCTGGGTGTAATTATTTATCTATGATATGTATGTATTTAGAAATATATAAGTATGTTTATCAGTTGTCTGGTTACCATAGTACAGGCTCTGCCTAGTTTGGGATCAGATAACGGTGTGTTGGTTGTATATTATTATTTATTTATTAAGTGGTAAAATGTGTGCCCCACCCCCCCGTAACTTCTAAAATAAGGGAATGATATAACTAAAAAAAAAAATATATGATGTACATTACCATGTAAACTTCCACCGAAAATTGGTTTGAACGAGATCTAGTAAGTAGTTTTTTTTTAATACGTCATAAATCGTAAACCACAATTTACCTTTCATTCAGTCAACTCAAATATAAAAATTAAAAAAAAAACCGGCCAAGTGCGAGTCGGACTCGCGCACCGAGGGTTCCGTACAAAACTATAGTGTTTAATACCTCTACGCGTTCATGAGGAAAGGGGTAGAAAGTTTAAAATTATTAAAAATATTTTTATTATATTAGGTTGGGGAAACCTATCAACATTGCTCCTCACTCGTCCGTATCAATCAAATTAGGCTGCGAGTCAGCACTTTTCAAACATTAAAATTACATAAGACAGCCCCCCAAAAAGCCCGCCCTTCACCACTTCCTAGTGCTTTAGCTGGGAAGAAGAAGTGGCGTAACAAACTGCCCAGCAGAAAAAAGTGAATATACTACTACAACTACAAACAATTATTATTCATTGCGGGAACCAAAAGCGCGACCCGTAGTAACACAGACACCAATTCTCTAACCTAGCCTTCCGTGCCACCAGAACTATAAAAAAGTGAATCTAATAATTGTGAAAATATAATAACAAGTGTTCGTTTGCGTGTACGAAGAGTTATTTTTGAGTAAAAATATCAATTAGACGCGCTCTACTTCACACATTAACTGCAAATGATCGCCGAGTGAGCGAGGCACGTCTCATACATCTGCACACCCACTTAACATTTCAATGCTTGAAGCTACAAACCATACTGTTGTTGAGTCACTTGGTCGAGCCTTCTGCCATCAATTTATTTCCGGGCTGAAGCAATATGTCTTTCTGCCATACATGTTGCACGATACCGAAATATTAGGTTGGGGAAAAAGTCTTTTCGCATTATAGTATGTATGAACTTGTAATAAAATCTCTTTGGCTATACTATTTGTATCTGGCTGGTTTTGGTATTAATTGAAAGTTTAAATTTTAAAGAACATAATTCCAAATTCAAATTAGGAAAATGTGTGATTTTCATTTGTTTTTCGTACCGTCAAGATGAGTGAATCTAATGTAGAAATTCGATACATTTTAAAATTTTACTACAAAAAAGGTAAAAATGCAACGCAAGCCGCGAAAAAAATTTGCGATGTTTATGGACCTAGTGTAGTGTCTGTGAGAGTAGCACAAATTTGGTTAGGGCGACCAGAGCGACGTGCATCGCTCTGGTCGCCCTATTACGGATAAAATGGATGCCATTTTTGAAAAAGTGGAGCAAGATCGGCATACCAGTAGTTACGACGTAGCTGAAGAACTGGAAATTGACCACAAAACAGTTTTGGCGCATTTGAAAAAAACTGGGTACACAAAAAAGCTCGACATTTGGGTACCTCACGAGCTCACTGAAAGAAACCTAATGAACCGTGTACTCATTTGTGATTTTTTATTACGACGTAATGAAACCGAACCATTTTTGAAGAAGCTGATAACTGGTGATGAAAAGTGGATCACGTATGACAAGAACGTGCGAAAAAGATCGTGGTCAAAGGCCGGTCAGGCTTCACAGACTGTGGTGAAACCCGGGTTAACTCGCAACAAGGTGATGCTGTGTGTGTGGCGGGTTTGGAAGGGCATTATTCATTATGAGCTGTTACCAACGGGCAGGACCATCGATTCTGAACTCTACTGCGAACAACTGATGAGATTAAAGCAAGAAGTTGAGAGAAAGCGGCCGGAATTAATCAACAGAAGGGGTGTGGTTTTTCATCATGATAACGCTAGACCTCACACATCTTTAGCCACCCAACAAAAATTAAGAGAGTTTGGCTGGGAGGTGTTAATGCATCCGCCGTATAGTCCTGACCTTGCACCTTCAGATTTCCACCTGTTTCGGTCTCTTCAGAATTCTTTAGGCAGTGTCAGGTTAACATCACGAGAGGACTGCCAAAACCACTTGTCGCGGTATTTTGACCAGAAGTCCCAAAATTTCTATAGCAATGGGATCATGTCCCTACCTACAAGATGGCAAAAAGTTATCGAACAAAATGGTACCTACATACTTTAGTTAAATGTAAATAAACTTTATTAAAAAATATTTTGAATTTTCTTAAAAAATGCGAAGAAATTTTTTCCCCAACCTATTATGATGTCCGCCTGATCTCTCTCCGGTCGTGTCGGATTGCCGTCCCATCGGACTATGAGAGTGAGGGAAGAGTGAGTGCTCCTGTGTCTGCGCATACACTTGAGCACTATAATATCTCCCGCGCCGATGGCTAGTCTCCGTTGAGATTGGCCGCCGTGGCCGAAATTCGGTCTGGAGGACTATATATGATGTAACTAAAAATTTACGGTTTTTGCAATTACTCCTATATCTGTGCTATAAGACGTTGCTTCGTACCAAATTTCAAAATTCTAGATCGACTGGTAGTACCCTTTAGGTTTTGATTCCCTTGCGAGTTTCGAAAATTTTCGGAAATTTGCGGCATAAACGGCTATATCTTTTGATTGCGTTAGCTTAGAAGTTTGATTTTTTCACAGCTCCAAGGGACAGTAGATTTGAGTATTTGATATAAATTTCAGCTTGATACCTCCACGCGTTCGTGAGAAAAAGGGTCTTGACAGACGAACGGACGGACGGACGGACGGACGAACAACAAAGTGATCTTATAAGGGTACCGCTTTTTCCTTTTGTGGTGCGGAACCCTAAAAACATTTAATTGCATAAACATAAACCTTATGCATAAACCGTGAATACCTGCAGGTTTGTACGGAACCCTCGGTGCGCGAGTCCGACTCGCACTTGGCCGATTTTTTTTAAATATTGACTCTACTTTACATTTTGGTGTATATGTAGTGGACGTCTGTCGTCTTTTTTTTTTAGATGGGAAATCACGTCTGTCGTCTGAAATGATGAGGTACTTATTATAATGCACTTGTCTATGAAACAGCTGTTTTTTTCTGGCGAAATGTGTTTGTCTCACACATTTCGCCAGTTATGGGAAAGTCCTGGGCGGGCACAGCTCCCATCTACGGGCTGCTGCTGAAAAATTCAGAATGGAAGACCCCCAACACCTGGGAATTGTGTGATCAGGACTCCATGATCAGCAGTTACACTTGTGACCACTACACAAGGCAATTACAACGCTGCACGTGCCCCTAATTACCAATACATCGTACTTCCTACTTTTATTATTAACACTAAAGTTTGTGAGGATGGATGGAATCATGAATGGATGTTTGTTACCCTTTCACGCAAAAACTTCTGTACGAAATTGGATGAACATTGGCACACAGCTAGTTTACAACCTGGAGTAACACATAGGGTACTTTTGTCCCGTACGTTCCCGCGGGATAATTTTCGACCTAAGTATTTTATAATGTATTCCTAAATCCTTCATTATCAACCTATATGGTCCTACTTCTGGAACGCAAGGCACGTCTTTGTGACAGTGAGTGGGCCGTATTCCACTAGGTACGCGAGCCTAGAGCAGAGGGGTAATTGCGGAACTTTTTATCGGTAGGAATTGGTTTAATATTCATAGTTAAACAACATTCATTGCGTTATTTACGTTGCTGAGCCATAATTTATTCGAACAAATGACGCAATGGTTTAGAAATAATCTTCAATCCCATTCAGAATCTGATAAATTGTGCGTTTCGCAATTAGGGTACAGGTTGGCGGATGTCACATATCTTCGAGATTTTGGTTCTAACACATGCCGGTTTCATCTCGATGTTTTCCTTCACCGTTCTGAGAGCAGTGGTGATGAATTACGAAACAGTTTTAGAATGTACAACAACGTAAAGCTCCATGTTGGTGTAATGGTCGCAATAGCTACCCCTGAGTATGAGCTCATGAGATCAATTCCCAGATCTGACAAAGTGTTATTTTGTTTTCCTATCTGCAATTTCTCAGTACTACTGTACAAGAACACTTCTACCTTTCGGGAGACCAAGGCATGATGTTATGTTATGTTACGTTGAATTGAAAGTACCTCTTTGGGTCAGTATCTACCCACGACCGAACAACCCGTTAGTCGCGATCGTTACCACTGGGCCACCACTGCTCCCTAGATCCCTAATAGCCGCCATCATCATCACCATCACTAACAATCATAACGACACCATGATTTCAGAACGTTAGGGCTTGTTGTCTATAGGCCAATAATTCTCGTAATTAAAAACGTTTAAAACTTAGGAGCAGTCTCATATATCGGAGATAATCAAATGTCAAAAACTTGTCAAAAATGTATGGAAACTAGAGGTAGTTTTGTACAGATTGAGACTGAGAACGGACTGTGAGCGTTCTTAAAATAACGAGTATTGCCTCTCTGTTACGTGGGCTTGCACCAAGGCGTGGCCGGCTCTGTCGGCGAAATTTGTATTGTCTCTGCAATATTTCGTCCATTACGTCAATTGGGCAGACCACATGAAATTCTTCTAAAGTAGGTATCGTACACAACGTGATGTAACCGGAAATGTCATCCTCATGAGTTTGACAGATTTCTCTCGGACACGTAATATTGACAAGTGACAGGTAGGCTGTGGTGCCTTGTGTACTGTATCGGGCCCGCATGGCGCAATGTTGTCAAATGACGTGACACAACAGAAATTCACTAATAATTGTGAATCATGGCCGATTCTACTAACAAAATTGTGCACAAATCGCAATAGATCCACGACTGAATCACGACTTTTAAGCGTTTTCTCATTCTACTAATGAACAACAATCCAACTGCGATTATGTTGTAATTGACGCCCACGATCGATCGAAACAATATAAAAATCTATTCTGCTAACAACATCGCACAAGAGCGTGACGTTTAGTCACATTCTGCTATTATTTTGACACTCGTTAGAATCGAAACAACGCTGAACTTCGGCAGTTCATCTGTCAAAATTTGCGGTTGAACAAAAGTCAGTAAAATGCAACTTTTATCGCATCGATCTGGGATTGCTTTCGTTTTTTTCCTAAAAATATAATGTTTTATACAGATTTCGTTGAACTTGCCCATGTGGGTGATGTTGGAAAGGTAAGAGGAAGAAATTTTGCGTCACAAGTATGCAATAATGCTCTTCCCGTCGCATCCCATTGCCTGTCAGTTTTCAGTTTTCGTCCATTTTTCATTGCTGCTCCGCTCATTTTAATTGTAGCGTGATGTTATATAGCCTATAGCCTTCCTCAATAAATTGGCTTGCCAACACAAAAAGAATTGTTCAATTCGGACCAGTAGTTCCTGAGATTACCGCGTTCAACCAAACAAACAAATTACAGCTTTAATATTAGTAAAGATAGATTATAATGGAATATCAGGTATTTGGTAGTTAAAAAAACCACAAATTTACAGACTGCCCTTGTAACATATTACGCCTATGTATATGCATAGCTTAGGTACGACAAAATAATGTGGGGAAACAGTACAGATGCACCAACACTGTTTACCATTCAAACGAAATTTGCCCATATCATAGTAAATATACAACAGATAGATAGCTGCAAACCGCATTTTACAAAGCTAAATATTTTAACTCTGTCACTATACTTGAAATATGCAAATTTGTACATTAACACCAAGAATTTCACACTCAACGAGAAGACATACAAACAAGATACACACTCTGATACAAAACACGACTAAAACTGCCTAAAAATACATTCAATAAGCCCTCTGATAATATCAATAAATATATACAATAATTTACCCCAAACAATTGGAAATGAAAATAAACACCATCTATTCACTTACAAATTAAAAAATCTATTAATAAGTAAATGTTATTACAGCATGGCAGCATTAGCAAATATTTAAGTGATAAATACCTGAAACGCAATTAGAATACCCAAGCATGTTTTTTATTTATTTTGATTTTAGAATAAGTTAGATTATAAGTCCTCCTCTACCTACTATATTTCTTTTGCTGGGCCAGACAGGGTCCACAATATTATTGTAATTAAATCCAATGTTTTCCACTTAAGCATATACATTCTGGAATGCAATAAAGTATTTAGTATTGGAATGGTTCATGAAATCAAAAAACAAATAATGGAACAAAGCATTTTTATTACTATAAGTATATCAATTTTAACATCAGACCACTTGAGAAGTAGATACTTAGTATTTCATCACCTATAATATATTAATATTGCATGCTGAACATTAAAAAAAAAAAAAAAAAAAAAAAAAAAGTAGTAGTAAGTACACAACAGCCAACAGTCAGCAGATCGAGCACGAGCAACTCTTGAGTCAGAAACTGATGTACGGGTGTACTAAGTAATGTTCCTGAAAAAAAATATATTTATGTTAGAAGGGGCTAACTAAAATTATTATTTTTCTCATCAGTGTCCTGGTACCCACTACATAATAATGTTTTTTCCCTGCGAACAGGACAGTATGTGTTTGTTTTGCAGATTGCCATGGAATGTAAATATTCCTGTATCCAGATCTCCATATTGAATAAACAGTTTAAATTCTTTCTTGCATCATCAATACACACTTTCCTCAAACTGCATCTAGATGGTTTTACTGAAGAAAGGGAAACATTCATAAGTTATTTCAAATCTGGAACAGTCTCGGGCAACATCTTCACACATTGTATTGAAATCTTACTGAACAGTTAACAGCACATTATTTTGCAGTATGCTGTACCATCTTGAAGATTCAATTTTCATAATAATCCTTCAAATACACACATGAAAACTGAAATATAAATTTCGTGCAATTAGAAAGAAACGGATTAACTACTCCCTCTCACAGAGAGGAGGCCTGTATCCCAGCAGTGGGAACATTATAGGCTGCTTCTATATGTATGTTAAGAGGAATAAAAGTATTAATTAAAGCAATTAAAACTCTTTGGAACAAAAGTAAATAAAGTGTGTTGCTGTCACTTGACAGTTGGCACTTGTCTTTCAGCTATGTCAGATAGTGGTGCGATTCGATTTTGTTTAACTCGTTACTCGAGTAACTAAAGGCTCGAGATCATTTTATTTATTTATTTTCTCTCGCGTTGTCATGTCACTCGATGTAGTCGTGTTTAGATAAGTATCACGGAGTCTTCAACTACACCAATTCATAATTCAATATTAATAATATCGTGTAACAATCTGTCAGAATAATGTGATGTACTGAATCACGGATGTTTTAAATAAGAGTGATTATGCATTGCATTATTCTGTAAGTATTAGTCAGTTGATAACGTGTAGGTAATTTGTCATCATATTGTCATTATTTAACATATTGCCAGTGGAATGTGAGAAGGAGAAAATGCTCCCCGAACAGCAAGAGTCGATTGTAGCCCCAATATTGATGGGATGCCGCATTTTGAATTTTTCTATGATTATTTTCGTTTTAAATTATTATTTAATGTCTCGTTTTTAACTAACAAAGCTGCTAGAAACGTCTCTAAAGGGAGGTACCTACCTTAGATTCAACTTGAATTAAATTGAGAAAATCAGTGCCTGACGATTTATAACTAGTAGTAGTACCATCACTAGTCAAACTGACAAGCCACCAAAACTCCAATCCGTTTCACGATGATTTTTAAACCACTTTAAGCGAGAGTAAGTGAACTTAAAAACGGGATTAAACACCTGCACCGTCAACAGTATTTTTTTTTAATCAAAACAGATTTGGTTAGGTAAAATACGATTAATAGAAGTTCCCTTCGAGTCTTTAACATAACCGAAAGGTTTGATTTCACAGCTTTAGCTAGTTAGGGACGTAGAACGAAACGTTCTTCTGAGTTTTTGTTATTCGTAAGTTAAAATGTTCTATTTTTGTAACAATAAAATATCAGCACAAAACTATAATTATGGTCAAGATATTTTTTATATTAGAAAATCCTTTAGTGCCATTTATTCGTGTTTAGTGACATTTTTAGATTCAACTTTTTTCTTTGTGGTAATAATAAAACATACTATTTGGCATGTTGGTAACACCGGAAGCCCACCCGTATGTTCCAGTTACGACTCAGTTGCGATCGGGTTTAAGTATAGTTGCCCTTGTGCTTAAAAAATAGCAGAATGACTTTATAAGACATATCGACCTGCGATCGAAATCTCACTGTTGCCGAAACACAATTGACCGTGTAACTTTGCAAATTAGTAGAATCGCCCCCCACATGTCA
Organism: Aporophyla nigra; assembly: GCA_947507805.1. Classification (NCBI taxonomy): domain Eukaryota; kingdom Metazoa; phylum Arthropoda; class Insecta; order Lepidoptera; family Noctuidae; genus Aporophyla; species Aporophyla nigra. The sequence continues at coordinate 182,673 of OX382319.1, forward strand.
CCATTTTTTACCGACAAAAAAAGAGCAGATTCTCAATACGAATATATGTTTTTGTTTTATACGGGGTTACTGGTAACTCGACGTATTCCTTGCAGGACGTCATAGTAGGGTTAAAATGCAACAAATTAAGCCACCAAATGTTCTACCGAAATTCAGTAGTTTTTGAATTAGTTAAGAGTTTTAGTTTTTTTATGAAAAATCCCAATTTAAATCATTTGAAACCAATTTAAAAATGATTTACGGCGCGACTGTACTGAAATTTAAGTTATTATATAATTTGTTAATAATTAAAAGTTCAATAATGCCTAAAACTTTGGCAAATATCACTAACCAAACATTTAATTTTTTGTAATTTTTGCTATTACTTCATAAAAAATGTAGTCTAGTGCAAAAAAAAAAATACTACTCCTGGTGTACAAATTACTACGAAAATATCCTTGTCTTATCAGTTATTCAGAAAGGTATGATTGTCAATACTTTTGCATGTGTGCCAGGGAAGAGAAGAGTTTTATGGGGGGCAGGTAAAATTGCGAGACGGTCAACCTATTGTTTCGTATTCGTATTATTCGTAGTTTTTACCTGCGCTTGAACTCCAACCACTCGGGGAGCTTTGTGATTGGTCGCTATTGTTCTCTCGGCATGACAGGGGGTGCGATTTTGCAAAATTTGGTCGTCAGCGTTAGTTAGTTTCAACTCTACGTCGCGCAAGCTCGTGTTTTGTTACTGGCTATTTCCCTAACTGTTGCTGCGTATCTTGCTCTTGTGCTGTGCTGTGCCTTTATAAGCGCTGACTATGGCTGCATATTCTAATCCTGAATACGCTGACATAATGTACTGTTACGGACTTTGTGACGGTAACGCTGCTGAGGCGCGGCGAGAATATCAACTTCGCTTTCCCAACCGCCGACTCCCACACGTTAGTGTCTTCGGATCGACTTATCGGCGAATATCTGAAACTGGCAGCGTCCAAAGAAGCAGGCAAGTTGACACTGGTCGTTCCCGGAGATACACGGCTGAGGACGAGGAGCTTATTCTTCAACGTTTTATTGACGATCCTAACACATCGACAAACATCGAAGCGCGTGAGCTTGGTATGTCATAGTGGAAAGTCTGGTCTGTAGTTCACTTGTCAGGCCGACATCCATACCATTACCAACCAGTCCAGTCATTAGAAGAAGGAGATCCGCCGAGACGGCTTGAATTTTGTCGTTTTATGCTAAGTGCCGACGCCGACAGCGAAAACTTTTTAAAAAACATTCTGTGGACCGATGAGACATGTTTTGATCGCGATGGTATCACAAATTACCACAACTTACATTACTGGGCACCGAAAGCAGAAGCAAACCCTAAAAAACTGAAACCAACCGCATCCCAGCGAAGTGGATGGGTATTATTGACGACAAATTAATTGGCCCACATTTTTTACCCCGAACACTAAATGGGGAACGTTATGAAGATTTCCTCAGAAATCATTTATCAGCACTGCTCACGGATGTACCGGAAGAAAGAAGAGCAAACATGATTTACCAACATGACGGATGTCCAGCCCACTTCCGAATCACAATTCGACAATTGCTGGATGAAAACTAACCAAACCGATGGATAGGGCGCGGTGGGCCGATTCCGTGGCCTGCACGAAGCCCTGATCTGACGCCAATAGACTTTTACGTCTGGGGTCATATGAAAGATCTAGTTTATGTGACCCCAGTAAATTCAATTGAAGAACTAAGGGAGAGAATTACAAATGCGGCGGACCAGATGAGGGCAACAATCACCTCAAGAATAACATAGGCGCAGTAGGCTTCATCCTCAAAATGTCTAATGCTCGGAAACCCTAATATCTGAATTGGCTAATTATTGTAATGACACTGGGCTGGACTATACCACCTCTTATTAGTTACAGGACAGGGGACTTAGGAAACCGGCCTTCCAATACAAAGGCTTAATGTTATGTTAATTACTTATATTGAGATGTTTTCGGCAATTATGCATGTTCCATACGACAGCCAAGCGAACCTAATATATACCTACCATTGTTTAGAAAACCTTAGCAAAGTATTTAGAAAGTGATTCTTCGTAACGAAATATTTAAAGGACACCCATTCCGCGCCCAAGTGTGACCTAACCGCCAAACACCATCAAAACACGTTCAAGGCGACCAGTATACCATGACACTTGAGGGTGGCGCCACTTACAAACAAAATGTCAACATTCTGTGAAATTCAGTACAATTTTAAGTCCAGTTCCTTGTTCCACCACCTGTCAACTAATACTGGCCGATGATAAACAAAAGCCGTAAGAAAATTACCAAAATGCCGTCATCTGGCTCATTTCGCGCCAAAAATATTGACAGATAAGAGAAAGCGAAGGCACATCCGTATTGAGCCAGCACACAACCTCGCCACCTCGCGCAGAGTGGCGGATATTTACAAATAAGTTTGGAATGCGACACACTTCGAGATGAATGAAAAGCGACCTATTGTGATTTGTGAATAATTTCGCGATAATATGACAAAGAAAGGTTTAATCGTTGTTTTTTTCAACTTTGTCGTAGGTTGATGTTTTGGGCAGGCGGCCATTATGGGATATTTAAAAGTCAAGTTTCCTTCGCGAAAACTTTTACCGTTTGGTAAATTTTCTTTGAGTCTTTGTTGGGTCTTCCACGCATCGATTAGATCCATTGTAAGGTTTCTTTCTAATTTATCTGTGACGAAGACAGTACGCTTCGCCGCTTGGTCTGAATAACGCTTAGCAAAATGTTCTTTCTAGCGGACTCTGCAGACGAGTGATGCCTATGTTTTAGATAGATCCATTTCAAGCTACCTATACAAGTTATGACGGGTTGCATTGCAGGCTATTAAGACTTTGAAATCAAGGTAAGAGAGTGCAGTCGTGTTTGCACATCAGTGCGCAATAATATAAGTTTGTTCTGCAGAAAAAGAAACTTTAGCATCTTTGCGTTTATCTGCCTCGGGGCGCGATGTTTGCCGCGACGAGGGTTGCCAACCGTAGGTACTCTAAAATAGAGTATTGTACTCTTTTTCTGACGGATGTAGGTACTTTATAATCTATATTATAACACTAATAGAGTACCTACGCTAAAATACTCCTTTTACTAAACTGACGTTTTTGAGGTCAATTGATTTCGCTCACGGATATGATTTCGCTTTTCTGCGGTTTTTCTGTAATTTCCATAGTGAGACTTCATAAGTATTCGTCAGTTATGAATGTGAAGTAGCGAGAAGAGAAGAATACGGCTTTATATTAACTAAAATGAGCTTCTGGAAATTAGGATATTTGAAGACAAAAAATATATGCAACGCATAAAATGCTAGAATATTTTGTAGTAGGCACTTGTTGCGTTGCATAACTTTTTATTGCGTAGGTATAGTTTGTGTGTGTTTTGTGTGTGTGTTAGTTTTGTTTGTTTGTTTTTTTTTTGTTTGTTTTTTTTTAGTTTATTATTAGTTTGTTTATACATTTTCATTAAAAAAAAAAAAAATGGTACTCTTTTTTATTAAGCTGCATGTTTAACTCTTAACTCTCTCTGAAATCAGAAATACTGTAATTCTTCTAGAAAACGTTGGCAACCATAGTCGCGGCGGTCTTTCGCAGACGTTTCTACCCAATAAATAATTATCAGCTCCCGCCTCTGTGATAAGTTCATAACATCCTGGTGAAGTGGAGCCTTGGTTATGAAACTACTAATAATATTGAAATTGACTGATCAGATCACTTTCTCTTGAGCCTATGAGCGAGTGACGCCTAGCGGCCCCTAAGGCATCATGTGATAGCGGCCAAGTGCTCAAAAGGCATGGACGAGTTTATTCTGAGGTGAAGGCGAATCTATTAAGTAAATATTAGATTCATAATATTGACCGCGTACGGGATGACGCAGCAACAAAAACCTGGCCAAGTGCGAGTCGGACTCACGCACCGAGGGTTCCGTACAAACCTGCAGGAACTCACGGTTTTTGCATAAGGTTTATGGTTATGAAATTAAATGTTTTTTTTTTATATTTGAGTTGACTGAATGAAAGGTAAATTGTGGTTTACGATTTATGACGTATTAAAAAAAAACTACTTACTAGATCTCGTCCAAACCAATTTTCGGTGGAAGTTTACATAGTAATGTACATCATATATTTTTTTTAGTTTTATCATACCCTTATTTTAGAAGTTACGGGGGGGGGGACACACATTTTACCACTTTGGAAGTGTCTCCCGCGCAAACTATTCAGTTTAGAAAAAAATGATATTAGAAACCTCTATATCATTTTTGAAGACCTATCCATAGATATCCCACACGTATGGGTTTGATGAAAAAAAATTTTTGAGTTTCAGTTCTATGTATGGGGAACCCCAAATATTATTGTTTTAAAAAAAAATGATATTAGAAACCTCAATATCATTTTTGAAGACCTATCCATAGATACCCCACACGTATGGGTTTGATGAAAAAAAAAATTTTGAGTTTCAGTTCTATGTATGGGGAACCCCAAATATTATTGTTTTTTTTCTATTTTTGTGTGAAAATCTTAATGCGGTTTACAGAATACATCTACTTACCAAGTTTCAACAGCATAGCTCTTATAGTTTCGGAAAAAAATGGCTGTGACATACTCGGACAGACAGACAGACAGACAGACATGACGAATCTATAAGGGTTCCGTTTTTTGCCATTTGGCAACGGAACCCTAAAAACTGAAGCGACTACGCACTGAGGGCACTCACTGTGGGGGACGGAGTTCGGCTTGGGGCGTCACTGGTAGAGGGCAGCAAGGGAAGCGACGGGCTGGATCTGTGTGATTATCATTTAGGGACGAATTTAATGATACGGGCCTTGCGTCGCGGGTTGGCTCGTGTCCCTTGCATGAGCCAACCCTCCTGGAGGATAGTATTGCTCTCCTGGAGGAGGGTAAAGGGGCTAGCAGGGAAACATTATAGTGCAACAACCTTAAAAGATAGAAATATGCTATCGTAAACTTAGAAATGTTTAAGAGGAACAATTCCGTCATACATGAATACATGATTGTTACGTTACTTTAACCGTTTTGCAGCGAACGCAACGGAAACTCTCAAAAGGAATAAATATTCCCCGTTTCTGCAACATTTTCATAAATGCTCCGCTCCTCTTGGTCGTGGCGTTATGTTATATAGGCTATAGCTTTCCTCGAAAAATGCGTACCCAAGCCCAACACTAAAATATTTTTTCAGTTCGAACCAGTTGTTCCTGAGATTAGCGCGTTCACACAAAAGAACTCTTCAGCTTTATAATATTAGTAGGTACCTATCTATATATACTTAGATAGTTGGCTCTGTCGGTGCTTGGTAGTTGTTGGGAGTCTACTTGAGAGTCCTGACTGCAGCAGGCAGCAGGCAGCAGGTCGCGGGCCCGCTGCGGTTGGACAGTGAAGCGCAGTACCTTTTTGGACCGAAGTTCCTTATGGCGCGTTGCGAAAAGGGGCTAGACGGAAATTAAGAGAAAATGTTGTAACGACACTTTTTAACCGACTGAAAAAAAACCGGCCAAGTGCGAGTCGGACTCGCGCACCGAGGGTTCCGTACAAACCTGTAGGTATATAAGTAAAAGTTCACCCATCACGACAATCGAGTCGTAGTTCTGTTCTGTTTCTTAGCTTGGTTTTATTTATGTCTGTGTTTTGTTCTGTTTATTGTATGATGTTACTAAAAGTTTACGGTTTTCGCAATTTTTCCTTTATCTGTGCTATAAGACGTTGCTTCGTCCCAAATTTCAAAATTCTAGATCGACAGGAAGTACCCCTTAGGTTTTGATTCCCTTGCGCGTTTCGAAAATTTGAGGAAATTTGCGGTATAAACGGCTATATCTTTTGATTGCGTTAGTTTAGAAGTTTGATTTTTTCACAGCTCCAAGGGACAATAGACTTGAGTATTTGTTATAAATTTCAGCTTGATACCTCCATACGTTCCTGAGAAAAAGGGTCTTGACAGACGGACGGACGGACGGACGGACGGACGGACGGACGGACGGACGGACGGACGGACGGACAACAAAGTGATCCTATAAGGGTTCCGCTTTTTCCTTTTGAGGTGCGGAACCCTAAAAAAGGAGGAGGCTTCTCAATTCGACCGTTTATATTTTGTTGTTTGTATTTGTTAGAGAGAGAGAGAGAGAGAGAGAGAGAGAGAGAGAGAGAGAGAGAGAGAGAGATCCTCATGGATGTCTTCTGTCCTGGGGTGGACGGAGGGGTCTGTCAGACTTCTACTGACTAAAACCACAACGTGTTCCGTCCCACACACAACATGCACCGGGGGCTACGGGGACGCATAAAAACTGGTGCCTCTGCCTGCGGGCACCGTCTGTTCAAGTGGCGGGAGTGAGGTTTTTGACTTCCCCCGCGACGTCTAAGAGGGGCGCGTGGAACACTACGCGCCACCATCTCGGGTCATACATATATGATAGGGGGCGGCGGACGTTCCCGACTTCGCTGTCCCTGGACCTATTTAGGGGGGGGGGAGGGGGGCGGTAGAGGGCTTTATCTGCCCGGTGCGCCTGCTGCGGACGCGCTTAACTGCCTCAAGTTACAAGTTGTCACGAGTGAGTCGCGTCTCGGCGGACATCCGTCAGTGCATCGTTTAGAGTTCATATCTCGGACGGTTGAACTTTCTCGCGCATTCCTCACCTACGCGCGGCCTATGGGCACAAATATGCTGTGAACCTCATCGGTGAAGCAAGCGCCATCGCCACTACTAAACAAGAGCTCCTGGGTTTGATACCCAGCTCAGTTTTGTCGTTGTGCTCTTTTAGTGGCCGCGCATATGCCTGATGGTTGGGAATCGTTTTCTATTGCATATGACATGAATATAACAGGTTTATAGGTTCAAACTAGCTGTAATCTCATTGTAGCGTCGGTCAATTTCCAAAACGTGTGAAAATTATTATGTACTTTGTTAGTATTTGTAGAAAATTATGGTACCTATACCTAAGTAGGTATACCATAATTTTCTGTCTGTAACGTTGAACGACATTTAATTATACATTATTATTTTGCATGCAATTGATACATATCCTGTATAGCTAAACATGTGGACCTTAGATTTATCCAAGACTTATCTTATCTTGTCTTATCTTACCTAAGTATTTTTAACACTTTTCTATTAGCATTGTATGTATGTAACGGAATCTTTGAACGTGACTTTCACCCCCTTTAAAACGTCAAATTATTTTGAAAATTTACTCACTGATCAAGGACCGATGACAACACAATAATTTCATAACTTTGTGCCACACACAAACAGCGTGGGGTGCTTCTTATGGTTTTTTTTTTATAATGTAATATTTTTTATTTGTATCTGTCGATATCAATTTATCAATTATTGATAAACATTGAGTAACTGTAAAAATACCTCAAAAAACCCCAGCCCCACACTTTTTACATTAAAAAATATTTCATTTCTTAATCACTTTTTTAAACCTCATTTTGTTTTTTTTTTTTTTTTTGAAATTAGGTTCACGTTTTAGTTTAGTATGGTAAAGCGTGTTTTTTTAGGTAATTTTAACTATTGTTTATTGACAGATTGAGACTAAAATGAGTGTGAACTTACAAAACAAGGGAAGTGCCGCTAACGTGAGGGTGCAACCGTGACACACCGGGCTACCCTTTCTTGTATAACACGCGTGATATTCTATTAAAATATTTCCCCCCCACAATGGCCTACCTTCCACCTGTCGCCGCATGCCCTGACACCTGTGCACTTGATGATCTCATGACTGCGTCAAAATCAAAATCAAAATATTTTACTTCACATAACCCTACATGGGCACTTATGAAACGTCAAAAGCTAGGTGCACGGTTCCAAATTGTTGATTCCTATGGAGAAGAGCCGGCAAGAAACTCCACGGTTACTCTTTTAAAAATAATTGGCTTTTACAATGGTTTCAAATTACAGTGTTAATAGGTATGGGAGAACAGTGTGGGCCTGGCGCCAGTGAGCGGAGTTCGCGCAACTGACTTTTGGGCCAAAGATGTTTGAACATTTTGCCACCGATATGCTAAGAAGAAGGTCATGTTTCCCTAAGTATGCCTCTGATCTGGTACCTGGCTGCATGCTGCCGGGTGGTAGTCGTCCACACTACACGACACAGTCTACAACATACACATGTATGAGCTTGAACTTTCTCGCGAAGGCCGAAGGGCGCGCCAACTTTCACTGAGTGGGGCGACCACGCCGCCGCCGCACACGCAGCGGACTGTCGCGCTGACTGTGTGTCGCCGTAAAACAGAATATTTCTGATCAAAAGAAAACTTTCAATTAATTTTAGTACGTTATTAAAATATGTATTACCTAACTATACGACTTCAGTTCTAACAGTTTAGGTAAGTCCGGTTAAGCAGCCGACCACCTAATAGGCTGACCTGCGAGCTGTCATTCACAAAGAAAAAGCAGTGACTGTTGTCATTTTATTTTTGGTGATTGCTAGAAATAGGATAAGTTCCGATGGCCATAACGTCTGTGCAGTCTCACCCGTAAATTATTGGGGAAGGCAAGTGTCAAAATGGCGCTATCGTAGCTAATTCCCAACACAAGGAGTGAGTGAGTTGGTTTTATTTTACCTTTGCGAAACTAATGGATTATTGTGCTTCTAAATGCTCCGAAATTTAAATGCACCATTTTCAGAAAGACCCTTAAATAAGAAGAATGTGGTTAAAAGCTTATCATTTATCCTGTTTAAAAAAAAAAAAAAAAATAGAGTTCGTGGTGGTGTTGGAAACATTTTAAAGAAAGTGATTTTAGGGTTTTAAACTATGACACTTTTCACGATAAATACTTAAATTGAAATCATCGATAATAACGAAATTCCGAAACCAACTCATGAACACGAAATGGAGTGAATGAACAAAATGTCAAATTTATTCTAGGCTGTAAGAACTTAGCTACAATCACGCCATCTACAACTAGCTTGGCTCAAACTTCCCCATAAAGGCCATACCTGTAACAAAACGTATTAACATTCAGGATGAAAATAAAAGTGTTTAACAAAGGGTTAGACAACAAACAGAAAGAGAAAGGAAAGCATAATAGCGTTGCAACAATCATAGAACTTGCGGGTCACTTAGTGTTCACCGCAGTTTATATTACTGTTGACTTAACACCGCAAACTGCACGAGAGCACAGCGTACACCGCACGAAATACATTACGTTTGTGAGCACCATTACAGTCATTACCGGCTTTAACGTTGTGTCAATATTAGCTACACACAGTGTCTCTGCTATCTCGACACCAACAAAAAATTGAAAAAAAGCTGTCAATTCAGAACAACATGGAGCTCGCATCGTATTTGGTCCGTACTTGTCATTCATATTTTTTTGTGGGTGGGAAATCATCAAATGACGTCTCCCGCTCTGGGCGGAGCGGGAGGACGTGTCAGATTTTACTGACTTTAGTCAAGTGGGTTTTAACCCACCCGTGTTCCTTCAGTTGCCCATATGCCAGGGTCACGGTACCTCTGCCTGTCATTCATTAATTCGTACAGATCTAAATAATAATAAAAAAATACTTTGGTTGTATTTTTTTATGTTTGTTACCTGTTAAAATATGTTTTGAAAACTTTGCAGATGCACATATTTTCTGATGAGTGGTTTCTGTGTTAACTTCAATAATACGTATGTTTCCACTCGGTCTATGTTGATGATGTTATATTATCTTCTTGTCACTGTTAGTCACTCAGCAAGTGAAGGTACACTAATAGGTGTGCGATAGGTAAGTATCACAACTAAAGAAAAAAAAACACTACAAAGTGAAAAATAACATTAATTTCGAATAACTTCAAATTTGGTGGCATAAAATTGGAAATGCAAAACCAAAGAGACCGACTTTAACCGAAATTAAAGTTATTTTTGGAAGTCGCTAATCGGTTTAAAAAAATTACATTCCGAAGTAATAAAGAATTTCGTGCGAAACTGAATAATTGTCTGTTCCTTAGTTTTAAACTCAATACGATGGTCGCCCTACTCCACATGGTGTTACCCAATACCGGTTATTTCCTAAATATTGGTACCGGTTACCGCCGCCCGTACCGGTAGTTTCATAACTTACATTATACCGGGGGATCCGGTCACGGAGAAATTAATGACAGAATTAAATATTGTAAATCAAAGATTTAAAAAATACCATTTATACATAGTACACGACACGGGGATCGGACGCGGCTAACTTATTAAATCACTGAAAGTACAAAATTAACAAAATATGTATAGTTTAAAAACACGCTTCCATAGAAACCAAACTAAAAAGTAGAAAATAATGGAACAAAAGCGTGAGGTGCTTTTTGAGGTATTTTTAATTGAAATCAAGCAACACACGCTTTTTCCATTATTTTATTGTTAGCCCAAATTATAAATAGGTGTGTCAAATTTCATCTAAATCCGATCAGTAGTTTTAGTTAGTTAGTTAGTTAGTTTTAGTTACATATAAACTTTTACATTTATAATACTAGCTTTTGCCAGCGGCTTCGCCCGCGTGGTGATCGGAAATTATCTGCGGGAACATACTACCGAGATAAAAAGTACCCTGTGTGTTAATCCAGGTTATAAACTTTCTGTGTGCCAAATTTCATCTAAATCGGGTCAGTAGTTTTTGCGTGAAAGAGGAACAAACATCCATACATACAAACTTTCGCGTTTATAATATTAGTAGGATTTTCAATTTGTTAGTTCGGCTAGCTACAAAAGCGTTTTTTTTTTTTGCTGTCTTCGTGATCCTGGCCAGCATAATGGCAGAGATTGAAGAAATTGTTGTATTGTCATCGGTCCTTGACAAGTGTGCAAAGGGGGTGAAAATCGCGTTCAAAGATTCCGTTATAGATACATACAAAGCAAGCAAATAAAAGCGTGTTAATTAAACATTTACATACTAATTATTATTTATTGTTTCCAATTTTTTTGAATGCGGTAGTTTTCCAAAGTGTCCCTGCGGGTATCTCATCCAATGAACCAGCCTGTATGTCCCACACAACTGCGGTGCATTCCGAAGACGGCACGGCTCGTAAAATATGTTGATTTATTAATAAAATACAATAATTGGTGTTGTCGGTTAGTTACAACACGCTCGTTATTGTTTCGATGAGGCAGCAGCTACGTGGCGAGCGGAGGGACCGACTCCTTAGGGCTTCGACAGGTATGCCGAGTGTAGAAGGTAAGCGCCGATGATGACGCCGTGTGTTTGTCTAGGCAGACAAACGCGGGTTTCTTTTAGGTAGGTACGATAATGTTAGTTTCTTATATCCTACTTATTATAATAATATGAAAAACTTAAGATCGAAATCAATTAAAAAACTAAATTATAACCTAAATTAACTAAAACTCAACATCATCATCTGTCTGCCTTTTCCCAATTATGTCGGGGTCAGCTTCCAGTCTAACCGGATGCAGCTGAGTACTAATATTTTATTTGGAGCGACTGCGTATCTGACCTCCACAATCCAATTACTGGATAACACGATACCCCTTGATAAGACTAGCTGCCAGACTCGGGCTTCTGACGACCCGTAACGACTGTCTAAGATCTACGAAAAAACAGCCGGGACCAACGGCTTAACGTGCTTTCCGAGGCACGGAAGGGTCTTGGTATGTGAAGATGGTCACCCATCCACGGATCAACCGCGGCAAGCGTAGCTTAACCTGAACTATCAACCCGCGCGGCTGTTATTACTTAGCCACAAGCCATTAAGAAATGCAGCGGCCATTGCCATTGTGGGTTGCAGCGTTCTCTATACATTTTATCAGCATACGATCGCCGACCCGCCTGGCAAGCGCGGCGATTATGGCAACCCCCTGAAACTACACAGACGTGATGTGTATCCAGGCGCGGTCCGAGAGGGGGGGTTCTAGGGGTCATGACCCCCCCCAAAGACAGTCATGCTGTCGAAACCCTGAACGATTTGCCTGTCTTACTTACTATCTTAAAATTGTTGTCACTTGAGCCACGGAGACTCCGATGGACATTTGCAAAAAGATTATAACCCGGGACATCATTCTGATCAGCAGCGCTTGCGACTACTAGACCAAAGAGGATTTACTTTCCTAAAAATATTCTTCAGTACTCATGGTGACCCCCCCCCCCCCCCCCAAAATGTTAAGCTGCGACCGCGCCTGTGTGTATCGTAGATCTATCGTATACCAAGACACTTTAAATATCAGCATAAATATGTATATTTTGTGTTATCTTCACTGACTTATTAGTATCGATATATTTAACACGGGATGAAACTAATGGAAACAGATTTTCTCTATTCATTATTCTATAAAGAAACAACAATACCGGCGCACTGTGGAAAATAATGGTCTGTTTCTGATTAAAAATCAATAACTTCTTTATTTCTGAATATTATGTTCTAAAATTTTGCACAAATATAGAATAGTGTATATGGCTTCAAATAGAATGTAATTTATTATGATCAAATTTAAAATAATAAATTAAATAATAAAACAAATTCAAAATTATAAAAAATCTCCAATGTTTATTTCTTAACAATGAATTGATTTTAATGTTCACAAAAACCAAATATCATATAGTACATCAAAATAAAAATCAAATAAAATAAAAAAAGCATTTTTTTAAAGATTAAAATCGAACACAGATTAATTAATTAATTGTACTGTTTACTAAAAGGAAAGGTGTCAGACAAGGGGACCCGCTATCCCCAAAACTATTCTCGGCTGCATTGGAATCAATTTTCAGAAAACTCGACTGGGAACATCTCGGGATTAATGTAGACGGTGTATCACTGACGCATTTGAGATTCGCAGACGACATAGTCCTATTTGCCAAAACTTCAGAGGAATTAAGCAGGATGATAAAAGAGCTTGCGACGGAAAGCGAGAAGGTAGGGTTAACTATGAACCCGGAAAAAACTAGAGTGATGACAAACGGGATTAAAAACATCATACAACTATCAAACACCGATATCAACTATACCGATGAATATATTTATCTAGGACAGGTCATAGCTCAAAAAGAACCTATGCGCAAAGAAATAGAGAGAAGAATAACTAACGGCTGGAGGCGATACTGGAGCTTGAGAGAGGCAATGAAAGACAAGAAACTCCATGTAAATATGAAAAGAAAATTATTTAACACCTGCATACTACCCGTTCTTGAGTATGGGTGCCAATCATGGGCTCTAACTCTAGAAATGGCAAACAAACTCGCATCCTGCCAGTACGCAATGGAAAGGAGTATGTTGAACGTCAAGAAATCAGAAAGACTAAAAAGCTGTGTCATTAGAAATAAAACAAAAACAACTGACGTAACCTTAAAAATCAGAAGACTCAAATGGAAATGGGCAGGGCATGTGATGAGAGGCCCAGATAAATGGAGTAAAACAGTGACAAGATGGTATCCCAGAGACGGTAAAAGGAAGCGAGGTAGACCGCAAAAAAGGTGGGATGATGATATAAGGCTAGTGGCAGGAGTGATGTGGAATAGAGTGGCTCAAGAAAGGTCTGAATGGAAGAGGTTGGAGGAGGCCTTTGCCGATTGGCAAACAGATCTGCAGAAAATTGCTAAGCAAGAAATAATAAACTAAGTTCTAGTGTAAACTATTTTAATTTTCTAAGTTATATATTTTGTAATATTTGTCAAAAATGTAATCTGTTAGATCCGATTAAATGGCTATTTATTATTATTACTGTTTACTAAATGTTATGTTATTTATACTTGATGAACTTCCGGATCTAAAATTAATTCGTTCACTTTCAAAAGATCTAAGGTGTCTTCATCAAGTTCCTTCACGTTTTTAGTATACGGTTTTCTAATGCTGGTAATGCAAGGATCTGAAGTATAAAGAAGAGTATGAAATACATCTTCGTTTGTAGCGGATCTTGAGCATTTTCTAGCATGATGAAGACGAAATTTTTTATAATCCTTATTACGAGATTCTTGTGCATCTTCCGAAAGTTGACCAATAGGAAGTACTGCAAAATGCTTTATGACACTTTCTCCATGAACCAAAATTTTGTGAACTGAAGATGGCATACCATTCATAATTGCTCACATAGATCCTAGCAGTCTCCATAGCATAACTGCCAAATTTTTCAGCATTTATCATTACACCCGATGACAGAGCTTGCAGAATTATGTAAAGTCGTTTAATCAAATTTATATCCACTCCTGTAATTTCAGCAGAGCAGCTTGCATTGTGAAAAAATCTTCTGGCAGTATTACCGTCATTAGAATTACCACTTACTTGTCTTGGTTTGTCGATGATCAATCCTAGCTCTTCACGGAAACGCCTTTGTATCAGGGTTTTCTTCTCTTGCTTTAGTCGTTTCTTTTCTTCACTTGTGGCTGACCATGTTTGGAAAGACAGATTATAGGAAATATGTAAAATCATTTCCATACAACGAATCCAGGCGTGCAAAGTAGACAGTCCGTATTGATAAGAATCTTCATTTTCAGGCCTAGCTGTCACTTTTGTCAAATCGTTCATTTGGCGTGGAGTAGCTCCACATATTGCACATGTGGAACCCGAAGGCGTATCTGTTAATACCTGAGCTACTTTACCATCTATCATTGTAAGGAAGAGATCATGCTTCACTTGCACTCCCTCACCTTCTTTGTTGATTAATGATGGACTCAAGGAATTTATTTGACCCTTTATTTCATCCACAACGGCTTTAGTTTTCTCGGGAGTTTCCTTACAAAATTCTATTAATATAGGCCGGCAAAAACGAACAGATGAAGGTACCGGATTTTGCCAGACAACATCACCTGTTAGCTCGTTAATTAACTTAATAGGCACCAAAGAAGTGATAAATAAATTCCAATCAGAAATAAGTTCAGACTCTTCTGGCAGTTCCTTATTGTACTGGCTTTGACCGGATGAGCCATCACAGCCCCATTTACTATACAGAAGTAAGTTATTCAATCCATTCCTATAGACTGAATCTATCAATATTCTAGCTGCAGTGTGATCTAATAAATCTTGAAGTCTTACTATTTTTGCACTTGTGTGTGTCTGTAATTTCTATGGCTGAAGACGGTGGATAGCAAGTAGTTTTAACTTCTTGCACTTTGTAATATGGCGGAAGCACAAAACATTTTCGTTCGTTCGTTAAATTTCTCAAGTACAAATATTGTGCTTTCGTTAAATCCAAGTCAATAAATACGCTCAATGCTTCTTCATCCGTTAACATTTTGGTCTGCCTTGCGTCTTCTATGAGACTCGAAAATAAGGTCTTATTTTCACTGTCAGCAAAACCTTAATGTTTCCACAAGTTTAGCTTCTGTTCCTTCTCCTATCGAACGTAACCCTTGAAGATATGCATTATAGACGTGTTCAAATCCATATTCATTAAGTAACATTGTATTTTTTCTTCTTTTACTGGATTCTGACAAGTCTGGATAAGATACGCACGGTCTTCCACGTTTCCCAGAAGAAGTAGATGGTGTGGAGATGGTTGTAACGTCTTCAGAGTCCGGTAAAGTTATTGAATATTCTGATTCCAACCAATTACTGTTCTTCATTAAAAATGTATCCTTGTTCCGTGAAGCTTCGTTCCAGCGTTTATTAAAAGCGGGAATAATATGTCTTTGAAAATCACTGAGGATGAAACAGAAGTTGTCTTCAGACACATGATATTTTTCTTACAAAACTGTTGATAATGCTTCCAACGATTTTCCTCCTTCGATATACGAAAGTATTATTTCACGTTTAGAACACTTGAAAGTAGACATTTTGAAGAGTCAACAAATGTAATTACACTTCTGTTAATTCACCACTATTTTGTTATTTACAATGGAATGAAACCACTGTTTATACAGGGTTATTTGTAAAACACCGGCAACCTCTCAGGTATATGTTACTAACATCATAATCAACAACTTTTGTTCTGTGACTTTTAAAAATCATCATATTTTAGTGCATCAGATTTTCATACAAAAATCGGCTGCCTGTAAATAGGTCAAGTTCAAGCGCCCCCGCCGCCCTAACCCCGCTCCCCTTGCTAATATACTATCGCTTTCTTTTGCTTCGCATAGACTCCGTAACATTTAGAGCGTTCAATTTAAATATTTTTATTTTTGTTTGAAAATCTGATGAACTAAAATATGATGAATTTTTAAAAGTCACAGAACAAAAGTTGTTTATTATGATGTTAGTAACATAGACCTGAGAGGTTGCCGGTGTTTTACAAATAACCCTGTATACTATTTGAAATATGAGGGTTGTGTGCATTTTGTTGATTAATATTTTCACACGTAACATGAGTGCAAAAAAGATAAATGCCCTAATATCAATGATAAATTACAAAACTTACCGCAAACTATTGATGTAAACAGCAACATTTCAAACCGCAATAGATAGCGAGCGGTTTTCCGTTTTCTGACTCTTATCACATTTTTATTAATTACTCCGAAACCCGCAAATATCCGCAGCTGTTATTATTTGATTATGTTTATGGATAGTTAGGCTACAAATCAACATTCAATGTAAAGCAGGGGTCTGCCGGGGTCGCGAGATTGTTCGAAAGAGATACCGTGACCCTGGCACATGGGCGACTGAAGGAACACGGGTCGGTTTTAGTCAGTAAAAGTCTGACATGCCCTCCCGCTCCGCCCAGAGCGGGAGAAGTCATTTGATGATTTCCCATCCAAAAAAAAAAAAAAAAAAAGCAGTGGCAAATATCCGCGGCTGTTATTATTTGATTATGTTTATGGATAGTTAGGCTACAAATCAACATTAAATGTAAAGCAGGGGTAAACGTGGGTAACTGTCAAAAGTCTTGTTGAACTTTAAAAAAACTTTTTTTTCACCATATTTTATTTTGGCAGCATGCTGATTAAAAATGGTTTTTGTCAATGTCGCTACTGGCATGCTTTTTTTATTTTAATCAATAGTTTAAGGACCAAACTAGACTATAATATCAAAAAATACTTTTAATGTTTACAAAAACCAAATATCATATGATATTTGGTTTTTGTAAACATTAAAATAATAGTATTCATTGTTAAGAAATAAACATTGGAGATTTTTTATAATTTTGAATTTGTTTTATTTTTTAATTTATTATTTTAAATTTAATCATAATAAATTACATTCTATTTGAAGCCATATACACTATTCTATATTTGTGCAAAATTTTAGAACATAATATTCAGAAATAAAGAAGTTATTGATTTTTAATCAGAAACAGACCATTATTTTCCACAGTGCGGCGGTCCCCGAAGAAGAACATGAATATTTTTAGGGTTCCGTTGCCAAATGGCAAAAAACGGAACCCTTATAGATTCGCCATGTCTGTCTGTCTGTCTGTCCGAGTATGTCGCAGCCACTTTTCTCCGAAACTATAAGGGCTGTGCTATTGAAACTTGGTAAGTAGATGTATTCAGTGAACCGCATTAAGATTTTCACACAAAAATAGAAAAAAAACAATAATATTTGGGGTTCCCCATACATAGAACTGAAACTCAAAATTTTTTTTTTCATCAAACCCTTACGTGTGGGGTATCTATGGATAGGTCTTTAAAAATGATATTGAGGTTTCTAATATCATTTTTTTTTAAAACAATAATATTTGGGGTTCCCCATACATAGAACTGAAACACAAAAAAAAATTTCATCAAACCCTTACGTGTGGGGTATCTATGGATAGGTCTTCAAAAATGAAATTGAGGTTTCTAATATCATTTTTTTCTAAACTGAATAGTTTGCGCGAGAGACACTTCCAAAGTGGTAAAATGTGTGTCCCCCCCCCCCCCCGTAACTTCTAAAATAAGGGAATGATAAAACTAAAAAAAATATATGATGTACATTACCATGAAAACTACCAACGAAAATTGGTTTGAACGAGATCTAGTTAGTAGTTTTTTTTTAATACGTCATAAATCGTAAACCACAATTTACCTTTCATTCAGTCAACACAAATATAAAAATTAAAAAAAAAAAAAACATTTCATTTCATAAACGATGATGACGAATGATGATGATGATGACCTGCAGGTTTGTACGGAACCCTCGGTGCGCGAGTCCGACTCGCACTTGGCCGGTTTTTTTATTTTTATGTCATCGTGTTTAATTACCGTCTGTGAAGTTTTTTATTTAATTTGACCCTGCATAGTACACACACAACTGTACAAAAAATATTCATTAAATTGAAACTTAATGACAATAAGGTTGAAATTATCTCACTGTTGCATACACAAATAGACCTTATTGAGACACGGTGCAAGGGACATTTAACCATACGGTGGTAAAGCAATACTGACGTCGAGTATACAGGCCAAAGACTATATAACCTCTTTGATACAGGCTATATAAATGATTGCTTTCTTTATGATATGTAGTTACTAGTGACGAAGCTATTAAATACAAGTTCCCACATTTTATTACTGTTTAGTAAAACTTATCAACACTGTAATTTTAAATCATTGTAAAAGCCAATTATTTTTAAAAGAGTAACCGTAGAGTTTCTTGCCGGCTCTTCTCCATAGGAATCTACAATTTGGAACCGTGCACAAAGCTTCTGACGTCTCATAAGTGCCCATGTAGGTTTATAAGATACTAGCTTCTGCCCGCGCCTTCATCCGCGTCGAGTTTTTGCTCCCCTGACCCTTCCCACCGCATCGAATTGACTACCAATATTCGTCCATTTTTCGTTGCTGTTCCGCTCCTTTTGATCATAGCGTGCAGTGGCGTGCAGTCCATATAGGCAAAAAGACACTGCAGACCCTAGGGTCTAGACCCTAGATAAGGACTAGTTACTAATATTTCAAAAATAAAAGAATTATACTAACAGTAAGTAATAAAACCATTCAAAAAGTTTAAACGCCTAATGTAAATATAATAGCAACGTTCATACCGTTCTTTTTACTACGGCAACGCATTCATAACAGATCGAAACGTAAGCAGGCAGCGAACGATCGTGTCTTTATTTCATTCATAAATGTACGCATGTAGTGGTAATTTCTTCTACATTTTCGTGTCTATACATTGCACACATAAAGCGAAGTCCTGCCGCAGGATAACCAATCACAGGCGTCTCTGCGCCATTCAATATTGGCGCATGGACGCCTGTGATTGGTGAGTATTATCACAGCGCGCTGTGAGTATTATGCGATCAAGTTGAATATGTACGTAGCCTCAGCAACATTACGATTCGCAATGATGCAATTTTATTTGTCAACGTTTTAGTTATCAAAATTTAGAAATTGTTTGTTTACGAAAGGATCCATATTGATTTCGTACATGTGAAGCGCGCTGTTTTATGTTTTTATTTTGATTGAGTTTTCTTGTGATTAATTCATTTACAAACGTTAATATTAGGTAGATTTGTTGCTTATTTCAATTAGTTTTTTGAATTGTTTTAATTTTTACTTACTACGCTGTTTGTTTGTTTTTTCAAAATGTTGTTCGATTGTGAGGTTTGTGTTGAAAATGTGTGTTTGTTAAAAAGTGGGATTATTCCGATCTGTCACCACCGCTTTGTCCCCTTAGGGAGACAGATCGGAAAAAAAAGTTTGATGTGTCCCCCTGTTAGCAATGAGGGGACAGTTCGAACTTTATTCACTCCTTAACGGTTTCATCTGTCCCCCTATCACTGATAGGGGGATAGATAAAACTTTTTATTCCTGTTTGTCCTCCATAGAATTTAAATTAATTCTTAAAAGTTACGCACTACATGTTATAAGCTTACTTTCAAGAATTAAATAAAAGATTAGTGGTTTACATTATTATAACGACCTGTATTTAAATAAATTATAAATATTTCTTTTGTTTCTGTATCGATCAGTCACAGTCCCATAAATCACGTATTAGGTATTCCAGGTATAATAAGTATAATAATAATCAGTCCTCTGATTTGACTTCATATTACAAATGTTAATTTTTACTAATAATATGTTAACTTTTTTGTTTGATAACTCTTACAGGAATGAAAACGTCAAAACTTGAATTTATTTACTTCATTCCTGAATAATACAGAATTAATTACCTTAATAGAAGCTGCAATTTTATCTAAACACGTAATTTTTTTTTATTACGAACATTTCCTCATTTATAAGTTAGCATATTGTTAGTAAAAATTAACATTTGTAATATGAAGTCAAATCAGAGGATTGATTGTTATTATACTTATTATACCTGGAATACCTACTACGTGATTTATGGGACTGTGACTGATCGATACAGAAACAAAAGAAATCTTTATAATTTATTTAAATACAGGTCGTTATAATAATCCAAACCACTAATCTTTTATTTAATTCTTGAAAGTAATCTTATAACGTGTAGAATTACTTTCAAGAATTAACTTAAATTCTATGGGGGACAAACAGGAATAAAAAGTTTCATCTGTCAGTGATAGGATCAGTGATAGGGTGACAGATGAAACCGTTAAGGAGTGAATAAAGTTCGAACTGTCCCCTCATTGCTAACAGGGGGACAGATCAAACTTTTTTTTCCGATCTGTCCCCCTAAGGGGACAAAGCGGGGTGACAGATCGGAATAATCCAAAAAGTGTATCTAAATGGAAATGTGTACCTGAGTAACGAGAATTATAACCCAGCAAAGAGGTAATGCAACTCGTAAGTATCATGGTAATAATTAAGCAACTAAAACCGGCTATGTTGTTGTTTACACACATTAAAATATTTTTTTCCTTGCTAGTTTAGTAGTTCGAGTACAGTGTGGAATTGTTCGGGATTTGCAGATTTACATGATTACTATCCCACGGCTTGCTCAAAGATTTTGGTAATTATCGTATTGAGAGAAGTATTACGAAGAAGTTTTTCATTAAAACGGATTCTTACGTACCTATTTAACAAACACACAAAGTCAACAACAAGTACCTACACATCTTTCTGTGCTTTCGACGGAAAAAGAATTATTGGTCGAATGAAGACGCATACCAACTTTTTATGACGATGGTTCAAAATCATATTTAAAAAAAGGTAGGCGCGTTTATGTCATTTATAAATGAGTTTGTTTACTTTATTATTTTTGCTGTTACCCGTACTAAATTTACCTATTAAATATATTTACATATACGAATCACATGAAGGGCCTTTTTCAACTATCACTCACCTGGATCAGATATTTGAGGTGGCCGAAATCATTTATTAGCATTATCAGGAAATCGCCATTTCAAACTTTTAAACCACCTAGTGAGTTTTTCTTCACTAACTTGAGCAATTACAAAAGACGTTTTTTTTTTTGAACTGCCTACCCGATCATAAAACCCTGTGCACGCCACTGATAGCGTGATGTCATATAGCTATAGCCTTCCTCGATAAATGGGCTACTCAACACCAAAAAATTTTTGCGTTCAACCAAACAAACAAAGTCTTCAGCTCTATAATATATTATAAGCATAGATTATTATAATGTAATTCTGTACAACAACATGTACCTAGTTGTAAAATATTAGGCTGTTTATGCTGTGCGTCATGCGTCCGCCGCGGCCGTCCGCCGTCCGCCGCTATCTCACGTGACGGTATAGGATGACGCGGTCTACATCAGTGCACCATTGCCTAGAAGGAACCTGTTTCACATTTCACAATAATTCTTGGAGGCTTAATAAAATTCCAAGGAATAAGAACCCCTTTTAGAAGTAGGTTAGTAATACATCCAAACAGGAGTAGGAGCAGCGCGTGACCGTGGCGGCTGGCGCCCACCTGTGAACCTGTTGCATGCGCCAGTGACCACCGCCCCCACGGCACGGGGCACGGGGGCACGGGGTGGTGGGGGCGCCGGGTGCTGGGACGGAGTGCCACCCTCTACCTCAGAGGCCACGTGCGCGGCATGAGCGAGCGGCGAGCGGTTTGAAATCCAAGAGAAGGTGAACGCAGTGCAAAAATCCTCAGGCGTCGCGGTCGCTATAACCGCATTTTTTTGTTTGAAAATGTTTTGGCGCTGCTGTCCGTTGCGGCTGTCGTGTGCGCTTGACTTAACATGACAACAAATTTTTAGGGAAATTCAGCACTCAAATCAAATCAAATATCATCTAATTAAACTAGGCTAAGAGTCAGCACTTCTTGAACGTCAAACTGCTGCGCGGAGCCGCGGAGGACACATGTAGCTTTCCCTTGTCTTTTGACAAGTACTTACTTACACGTAAAACTGTTATTTTCTGCTGCATCGAGATTTGAACATGGAAGAATTCGTAACAATCACTTACAATACAACTCAAGAAGCTGACTGGAGAATCCATTTGGGTTGGGCGTTGGTGGGCAGCTTTTGGAAAACTTCGTCAAGTCTCGTTGCCAATACCGCAATGTTTGAAGACTAACTCTTAAACCAGTGTCTCCTGCCCGTTATATTATAGCATACGGTGTCGAAACGTGGACACTGACAATTGGGCTGGTCCATAAATTAAAGGTCGCTTGGCGCGCTATGGAGCGGGCTATGCTCGGAGTTTCTTTGAAGAAAAAATTAGAAATGAATTTATCCGGAAAAAAACTGGAAATACAGACATAGCTTGAAGAGTAAGCAGGGTGAAGTGGCAGTGGCTAGCCGTGTTTGTCGAAGGACGGATGATCGGTGGAGCAGACCAGTCCTGGAGTGGAGGCCGCGTATCGGCAAGCGTCGTACTGTCTTATGAGACGCTCCCCAGTTAGGTGGACCGACGTGCTAGGACACACTGGATGCGGAAGGCGGAGGACAGGGTGTTATGGCGCAGCATGGGAGAGGCCTATGTGCAGCAGTGGACTGCGATAGCCTGAGTAGATTGACTTACAACTACAACGTACTTAATAATATGTATTTTGTTTAGGCATACTATATACAGTTATACACGCTGTTTGTTTTTCAAAAGAAGAAGGCTTATTTTTACTATGTCCCGCTCCGCTCGTGTAATGGTGCGCGCCGCGATCTATCCATGCGAATCACAAGATATTACGAAAATAAACGTCGCTCAGTGTGACACAGGGTGCTCCGCGGGGACTGTGCGACTGTGCGCCGCGCCGGGACAGAGAACACACTGTACACACATGACGGCCGGGCGCAGCATATAGCGCTCAGAACTAACTGTAAGTACTCAATATTTGAGGACGAAATAATGCCTTGCTAAATATAGTGTCAAAATATTTAGAGCGCTGCCCACATATGAAAGTGAACAAAGTCCAGCTCCCTATTTGAGTAACGTACTATCACTTAGAATCTGGATCACTTTGAAGCCTATTGCTAAATCATTCCTTCATATGTTCAGAAAACTTGTCTGTTCAACGACGTAAAACGCGCGATGAATGTTGTTATACTGTCAGAATTAAAGCCATTCCTTATACTGTTAGTGTGACGTGAGTGCGCCTCTGTACCACCTGTGGTCATAAACATACAAACCCCCGGTGTTTTACTTCAACTGTATACTTCACTGTTGGATAAAATACTAGCTTCTGCCCGCGACTTCGTCCGCGTCAAATTTTTGCTCCCCTGACCCTTCCCATCGCATCGAATTGCCTGCCAGTTTTTGTCCATTTTTTGTTGCTGCTCCGCTCCTTTTGATTGTAGCGTGATGTTAGGTTATAGCCTTCCTCAATAAATAGGCTACCCAACAAAAAAATAATCTTTCAAATCGGACCAGTTATTCCTGAGATTACCTTGTTCAACCAAACAAACTCTTCAAGGTGTTCCTTTTGATATTTCTTAACTCTAGGGTGTTAATGAGATATGTCAAAGAATCAAATAGCATGTGATATTTTTTTAATTTTAATTTTACATACTAAATAATTTGACGTTACGATTATTTATGTATTATGTAAAACACCCTTCCGTGAAACAGGGTAACGTCACATTTTATTAGCTTTAAATCTGAATGACTGGTTTGAATGAAAGTGATTTACTTGTACCTACTTATGAAACTTACACTCGTATTGAAGAAAAAAACCATTACCTACCTATGTAAGTAAACAAACAAACAAATATAAATACGTCAGTTGATTCATTGACATGGTCTTAACTCAAGAGTAACGTATGGCGTATGGGGCATCATGTGGGGTTCCGTGTCGTGAGAGACGTAAAGTATAGTATCAAAAATAAGTATTTAGCCATACCTACCGACCGTCGCGCACAATAACATTCTTTTTAGGGTTCCGTTGCCAAATGGCAAAAAACGCAACCATTATAGATTCGTCATGTCTGTCTGTCTGTCTGTCTGTCCGAGTATGTCACAGCCACTTTTTTCCGAAACTATAAGAGCTATGCTGTTGAAACTTGGTAAGTAGATGTATTCTGTGAACCGCATTAAGATTTTCACACACAAATAGAAAAAAAATATATTTGGTGTTCCCCATACATAATAATAATAATAATATTCCACAACTATCACACAACGCCATCTAGTCCCAAGCTAAGCAGAGCTTGTGTTATGGGTACTAGACAACTGATAAACATACTTATATATTTCTAAATACATACATATTATAGATAAATTACACCCAGACACAGAACAAATGATCGTGCTCATCACACAAACATTTGTCCTGGGTGGGAATCGAACCCACGACCTCCGGCATAGCAGTCAGGGTCACTAACCACTAGACCAACAGGCCTGTGTGCCAACGGAAACTCAAAAAAAAATAATCTTCAAACCCATACGTGTGGGGTATCTATGGATAGGTCTTCAATATTGAGGTTTCTAATATCATTTTTTTTCTAAACTGAATAGTTTGCGCGAGAGACACTTCCAAAGTGGTAAAATGTGTCCCCCCCCCGTAACTTCTAAAATAAGGGAATGATAAAACTAAAAAAAATATATGATGTACATTACCATGTACACTTCCACCGAAAAAGGTTTGAACGAGATTTAGTAAGTAGTTTTTTTAATACGTCATAAATCGTAAACCACAATTTACCTTTCATTCAGTCAACTCAAATATAAAAATTAAAAAAAAAAAACATTTCATTTCATAAACATAAACCATATGCATAAACCGTAAATACCTGCAGGTTTGTACGGAACCCTCGGTGTGCGAGTCCGACTCGCACTTGGCCAGTTTTTTAAATGTATAATTTTATTATAGTCGTCTTCACCGTGTCCGGCGACAGCGACCCTGACTACTTCTCTCTCCTCTCGTGAGCTCTTTGATGGCTGGCAAAACCGAATTTGGTCTTAAAAATCCGGTCACACTGTATACAGATGAGCTGACCAGCATCGTCATATATGTATAAGTATATGAAGGCTTCGGGCGTTTTTTCCGTATTTGGCGCTTCTTGTCTAGATCTTCAAGACGATTCTTTTCAAAGCATTCAGCTGCTTTGTGAATTGAGCTGCGCCACCTTTCACGGTTTCGAGCAAGCTCCTGCCATTGATGAACGGGGATACTGCAAGTCTTAAGGTGACGCTTGAGGACGTCTTTGTAGCGCAGGTATTGTCCACCCTGTACGCGTTTTCCCTGGGCAAGCTCCGAGTAGAAAACGGTTTTAGGCAATCTGCTGGTATCCATGCGCTCTACATGACCACACCATCTCAGTTGCATCTTTATCAAAAACGCCTCCATGCCCATCATTCCAGTGCGCCTTAGCACCTCCGTGTTGGGAACACGATCCTGCCATTTCGTGCGAAGAATAGACCGAAGGCACCGTAGGTGAAAAGTGTCAAGCCTTTTAATGTCACGTCTATAGAGACACCAGGTTTCTGCAGCGTAGCTGAGTATAGGCAGAACTAGGGCCTTGTAAACGCATAACTTAGTTTGTAGTTTCAGGTCGTGAGATGCCCATACACGTTTATTAAGTTTCCCAAACGTGGCGGCCGCTTTAGCAATCCGAGCTGATATTTCAGACGCAAGTCTATTGTCATTGCAGACCTGACTTCCAAGATATTTAAAATGTGACACCTCTTTCAGTGGCTCAGAATGCAGCTTAATGGTTTTTAAATGTATAAAGAGGTCAACACGATTTTTATAATAATAAAACAAATACGTTTCCGTAATTATACCATGATTTTGACTCATTACTCTCGTTGGGGTGTATGAGGTGTAACGTTAATTATGTTACACGTATATATATATACAAGGTGTAACATAATTAAAGTTTTTGATATGAGTACTTCGTGCATTTATGTAAAGCAAATCAAAGGTAGTTTCGTATGGAGAAAAATAAGCAAGAAATTCCATTCACATTCTTCCACCAATTTTGTTCTTTTAAAATTGTAAAAAAAAAAAAAAGAATAAAGGAGGAGTTTCTTGATTTAATATTTGCATAAATTAATTTTAAAATTAAACGTGTGAAACGATGAACCATGAATAAAATTACCAAACCTACCGCAAGAAGGTAAAAAGAATTTGAAATGAACCAATGACAGATAAATTGATTGTATAATAGATAATGGTGCTCATATATTTACAAATATTGTGAAAGTAATATATGACTTTGATGTTTCCTAAAATTTTAACTAGTTATAAGTCAGTGTGTGAGTTTAAGTCAGTGTTGCCATATGGAGGAGGCTTGAAATCTGTATTTTCATTGAAAAAATCCGTATAAAATCCGTATTACCAATCTGAATAAAATTCCGTATGAATTCCGTATAAAAATGAAACTATTAAGATTTATACATATCTTTATTCATCATTTTTAACATGTCTGAATTAACGCTTAAATCAAAACAGGGCGATTTCCCTAAAAGTTGCTTTGTATGTAGCAAGCCTGTTATTGTCTCTGTACATAATTTATTTCGTTGCTTCGTCTTCATTAGATTTATGGTGGAAAAGATTCGCTCTACCGCCGCACTTGAGTGGGGCAGACTCATTAAAGCTGAGACGAATGTGGTCAAAATTGGGTAAAAAAGTTTTCCATCAGTGGGGATTACTAGCAGTCATTATCTTTTTCCAGAATTCTTCTATATTGTCCCCAGAATCCGTAGAACGCAGCTCTGTGTTGTTCCGTAGATGTCGCCATTCCGTATCTAGAGCTGGTATATTTTCAGCGTCAATAATATTGGGAAACAAAAGAGCTATATCAACCAAAGATTGTATTTTGCGTGATTGCACGACATCTGGACTTAGAAATTCCATTTTTTTCGCAATATTATCTTTGAACTTGTAGCGGGTTTTTATCTGCTTTGCTCCTTCTATATAAAAGTCAAGGCAACGCAATTTGAATGCTTTGCCGTCATTTGGATTAAAATCCGTGCTGTTTGATCCCAGAGACATGGCCACTTTTGCTCCAAGATAAATTTCTTCTAACGGTTTGAAGTTACGAGGATCAGCGCAGTCAATATTCTGTATTTCAGTTCGGGATAAGTAAGAGTCATTTATGTAACAATCTAGTAGACTCCTATAAGCGACACAAACATTTTCATGGAGTTTGTGAATTTGCGGGCGTTCCGACTGCATCAACTGGTTTAAATCATTAAATATTTTCAAAGAAAACTCTAGAAATTGTAGGTATAGTTGATTGTAAGGATTCTTTAACATATGCAAGATGTTCTCGGCTGCTCTTAAACGCTCCGTAAATGCAGCATCAGTAAAGTATAGTATGAGCGCCTGATATTGTTCCAAAAGTCGGGAAACCGCAGCACGTACTGACAGCCATCGTGTCTGACTCGGGTGTAACAGTTTATGCGGTTTTAAGCTCATAAATTCTTGGAATTATTTTAGCTGTGCACTGCGTTTCGGACTGTTAAAAAAGTTGTACACATCTCTTATCAAGTCCTCAGGCTCACGAGCTAGTTTTAAGCATGCATAGGAAGCACACAAGTGAAAGGAATGGCAGATACATTTAACTATGTAAAGGTGAGGAATGTCTGCAAGAAACCTGGATGCCAAAGAGTTATGTTGGCCCATCATAGTATTAGCACCATCTGCAGCAAATCCAATCATGTTTTGTGTGTATGGAATTTCATTTTCAGTGAAGAATTTTTTTATATAGTCATAAAGAATTTGAGCCGTTGCGTCTTGAAGTGGTATTATCCCTAGAAAAGCGTCGGTAATTTTTTCGTCATTATAATATCTAACAACCATGCAAAGGTGTTTAATACATCCTATATCAGTGTTTTCGTCTACGAGAAGGGAAAATTTGCGGTTTCGGCACTGTTCAGTAACATTATTTTCATTCGTTTTTCCAGTTACCGACTTTATAATGGCCGTGGTTTTAGTTCTTCCGCAACTGAGTTCTTTAGCTATAACGGAGTCAGTACATATATTTTTGATTAGTTGTGGCACATGTTCCATAACATTCATACTTAAATTATGCTCTGCTACAAAAGCCGCCAGTAAAATCTCATTCTTTTTCACGCCTTCATTGTTTTTTGGCAAAAAATCTGTAAGTTATCTTTGGGACGTTGTAGGTACTGAATTTTGATGTTTAGTCGTGTTCATGTGCTTAAAAATATCCTTCTTACCTCCACTTCCAATAGATAAGTCGCTCAAACAGTATTTATAAAATGCAAACGTATCTCCCTTTTTGCTACGTGTGAGCCAAACCTTGAAAGTAGATTCTGTCAACCAATCTTCGTTGAAGCGCTGCATTAAGCGCGATTTTTTTGCATCTCCAGCCATTGTTTTCAAAGTACACTTATTTATTGCACTAATACTACAACGACGAAATAGAACTTGGTCCAAACAGGTAGGCGCTGCTGAGT
Source organism: Aporophyla nigra (assembly GCA_947507805.1). Classification (NCBI taxonomy): domain Eukaryota; kingdom Metazoa; phylum Arthropoda; class Insecta; order Lepidoptera; family Noctuidae; genus Aporophyla; species Aporophyla nigra. The sequence continues at coordinate 211,227 of OX382319.1, forward strand.
GAGAGTGGTAGAACATAAATAAACAAATATTGAATGAATGAATAAACTAATAACGTTTTTCTTTCATTTCGCATACAATAGAACAAGACAGCTATTAGAGCTTATCGTCTTTGATTCACGGTTTCGAACGTGAACTATGGCACGGGATTCCCCACAGCTCATCTTTATGTTACGGCTCTATTATGTGGTATCGCCATGAAATGAAAATAATATTTCCAACAGATAGACTCAAATATGATTAAAATGAAAACTACGAAAAAAATATTGGAATATGCTGTGCTCTGTACTGCATCTGCCTGAGGTTGAGTCTATCTGTACGTAAATCCGTATAAAAATCCGTAAGCATGTTTTATCCGTATTGGACTTCCTAAATCCGTACAGATACGGACAAATCCGTATATATGGCAACACTGGTTTAAGTAGTCACAGAGTGTAAATAAATATCATATTTTTTTGTTAGTAAATTATACACTTTAATTAGCAACCAGTTTGTGTAGAGTCTAGATTGTCTTATGGAGCAGAACCAGCATTTTACTATCTCGTCTTGAATATAATCCTCTAATTTATAATATGCTGTCGTCATCAGCAGCCTATAATGTCCCCCACAGGCCTCCTCTCGGTGAGAGGGAGTGGGCCATTATCCACCACGCGGGCTCAGTGCGGGTTGGTAGATGTCACATGTCTTCGAATTTTTGGTTCTAAAACATGCCGGTTTCCTCACGATGTTTTCGTTCACCGTTGTGAGAGCAGTGGTGATGAAATAATTTAAAAAAAGTAAAGCGCCTGCTGGGGTTCGAGCTCACGACCCAGTGCTCGTAAGTCGCGGCCATTACCACGGGGCCACCACTGCTCTCCGAGCAATAATAGTAATACGCTACGAAAAATATACAAATCATAGGACAACTTTCGACTTCCACGCGGGTGAAGCTGCGGGCACAGCTAGTATGATTCATTTTAGTGATATTTGCCTTATGTAAAAAAAATTACCTATTGCAATAGAGGGCCCGCAACAATACCCTGAGATACTCCTATGCGGATACATCTACATTATCTTACGAACTAAGTGACTGGGCTCGGAGGTAACTTCGTTAATAAGAGTGATTCCTCCGCAAGGGGCGCAGGACTGAGCTACAGTATACACAACATAGAACATACACGGTATACCAGTAACCACATTAGGCAGGTAGGTCGACGGTCTCAAAGGCCAGACGACTGAGGCAGATCTGATTGACCTAGTTTACACATTAACGCCTGACCGAAATACATTAGCAACGATTAGTTGATCTACATTGAAGCGAAGTGTATTATGTTTCTCACAGCCGCTTTTACATTGGTTTATGGTTTTAATGACTGTTTTAAATTGGTTATACTATACTTATGATTCAATAAAATAGTTAATATATTAACACTATTGAAGTAGCAGACAACTATGTTGGCACTATAGGCAGCAGACATTGTTCTAACATCAGCATTGATGTTCAAAATAGAGTTAAGCTACACGGATGGTCGATGCATACTTGCAGTCTATTGGGACAGGTCAGCTCAATGCTGCAATGGATCTTTCTTCAAAATGCCCTTCCAGACCTGAACCTGTATTGTGAGACTCACTTAGAATCTTAATATTATCTATACCTTATGTATGGACTCTAAAAGAGACCATGATCTCTCAGTTTGTTTCGACATTTCTTCTAAGTTTCCATCTAGTTTCAAAATATTGACATGTAATGTAAACGTGTCTTTTAACATTTAATTTTATTTCAATGAGTATTGTGTTGCCCAATAACAGGGTTGTGGAGGTCAAAAGGTAGCTCATCATCATTTCAGCCGAAAGACGTCCACTGTTGGACATAGGCCTCCCCCAATTTGGGTGGTTTGCTATATTCACTACGCTTGGCAGGCGAGGTATGGTGGTAAAATGCATAGAGAACGCTGCTGCGCATTCTCTAGTAAGTCCCTTAAGTGGCGACACTTATGACACCCACGGGAAGAAATGGGTGGTGCTATTCTCTACGTCCGACACTACACGGAACTGTTATATGTAGGCGCTCCATGCAGAATACGATATTCATATGTATCCGGTTAGACTGGAAGCTGACCATAGGCTGGCATAGTTTGGAAAGTGCTAGGCAGACTATGTCATGTGTCTGCGGGCTGATTCCTGAAAACATTGGAGTCATATTTGATAAACCCTGAGTGGGTCATCATGTTAATAAATCGATCCTCATAAAGCCGTGTGAGCCCATCAAAAATTACTTTTTCACCGCTTTTATTTCGTAGACTGACTACGACTGACTCTCTCTCCCTGTCCCCAGCAGGATGTACCGGTCGGAGCGCTGGCCAGAGGAAGCCCCCGAGCCGCCCCCGACCCCGCCGCCGCCCCCGCCCCCGCCGCCCCGCTCGCGCTCGTCGTCCCGCCGCAGCTCAGCGTCGCTGTCGCGCCGCAGCAGCCTTAAGAAGGAGAAGGAGGCGAAGAAGTCGCCGCTGAACAGTGCGCCCCCCTCCACCACCTCGACGCCTAAGAAGACGGCCAAGCCACAGAACTTGGAGTTCGTGGTCACCGGGAAACAGATTGTGAAGAGGTGAGCTGGTTTTGGAATTATTATTTCTTACATTTTTTTTAAAATGTAATTTCCTATCTAGAGCTGTAGGGACAAGATTCTTTTGACGTTTTTGGTGAACATAAATCATAATTTTCCTGCCTGGCTCCGGCGATTTATATCCGTAGAACAATTTTTATGAAAACGCGCGTTTCTATAAAATGACCGAAACAACATTGAGAATTGAACACAAAATTAAAATAAACTATAGACCAAGTAAACTCTACTTCGATTTAACGGACTATATTATAAGCTGAAAGCCTGAGATAAATAGCCGCATTAAGTTTACTAGCAAGCGGAACTCATTACTCTCATTCGGCTTATAATTTGTAAATTGGTCCCACCTGAACGAGTAGGTACTTGTTTAGTACATTTTCAGCTAGTAGCAAGTAGAAAAACATATTAAACCAACTGTATACTATATCTCGATCGGATATTTCGGTGTACTGCATCATCTCATCGTGAGCCCTATGCTGCAGTCAGGACTGCCCCAATACGAAACAACTAAACATTTTAAACGTAATAAGTGTAACAATTTATTTGTCTTGCTCTTGTGTGGCTACAAAATGAACATTTCGAAACCGTTTGGAAATTATATTGGAATATAATTTCAAAAAAGTTCACAAAACGTTTTTGGGAAAATCGTGGACAGACAAATTCACATACAGACAGGCGTATGGATCGTACATAACCTCCCGTTTTTTCAAAGTCAGCTTAAAACATAAATTCTTTTCGATTTTCCAGAGCTGACCGCGCGAACTCGCTGCCGGGCTCCTACCACCGCCGGCAGTCAGTGGACGTGGCACCTCGCGGGAGGAAGCTGTCCGAGGCCCCCAAGCGCGCCCCTCCCGCGCCGCCCTCCCCCAGGAGCCACGACAGCTACGAGACCACCTTGGAGGAGGACATGTTGCTCGACTTGTCTCAAGTGAGTACACAATACTCTTGAAAGTGTTCATCACCTTCTGTCCCATAAAGTTTCTCCTGAATTCGTCATTCAAGTGACAAGGCGTGGATCTAGGTTGGCGACTATTTTTGCGTTGGCCCAGAATACTTCCTTGTGGGACACCATTCATTTGCCATTCTTTAAATTCATTCAGTTTTTATCAGGTATATTAAATTATAATAATCCTTCTAAAGAAAAGCGCCATTCGAAATTATAATAGCAACAAACACTGTTATTAAAACGGGAGTCAGGTGTTGTAGGCGGGGGTGACGGTGTTCCCTTGACGAAAGAGTGAAATTAAACCAGTCAGAATGTCGGAATCATTGCTTATATTTGGTACACAGAAATAACACAGAAAATTACACAGAAATCACACATAAAATGGTTATGAGAAATAGTCAGTAGATACACAGCACACTAGGTATATAAAATGCAATCAGAATAAGCAGTACACACAATTAAAACCTAGCTACACATTACTGAAGACTGGCTAACTAGTTTATAGGGTACATCGCGACTAAGCAGTGGACAGCGTAGCCACTTACTTCACAAACACTACGTGTTAACTTGATGATTCGTGTGAAATTAATAAAGACTAAACTAAAAATAGACACTCGGCCCTTATATAGTTTTTACCGCATAGTGCAAGTGTCCTACGCACTTCCTTACTTCCCGGGCGCTCCGCCACTTTATTATAAACGATAAAAATGGACTTTCCCAAAGGAGCAGGTTTCGACCTGTCGAGAATTCGGAAACACGTGTAAGGAAGTTCAAGGCTCCTAATTTCTTATTGGACTAACAAATAGACGTCGTCCTATTGGAGCATACACTCTTGCACCATGATTACTGAACTACAAGTTTAATGTTTAGGCATATAGATAACTAATTACAATTAATGTAACCAAAGGCTAATTAGTGTTAAACAAACAATGACACAGGCATTACAGACTAATTAGATTCCAACAGGTTGTTCCTACAAGTAATATAAGCTAATTAGCATCCAACAGGCTATTCCTACAAGTAATGTAAGCTAATTAGCATCCATCAGGCTAAGACATAAGTAATACACTGTTATTACTAACATGCTACGGTATTTAAGTCAGTATTTTCTTAGATATCTACTACTGGTTACGAATGAACATTTAGGTATTTATTTAGGTATTTTACATGGGCTATAACTTAGTTACCTATTACATTAGAATAGAAATATAGGTGTCAATGGATAGCTAGTTTAATTGGGCTTCGCCCACAATAACAAAGACAGATTAATATTAAATATAGCTCGTTTTATTGGGGTTCGCCTACAAACAACTTTACGCTATTATAATTTCGAAAGGCGCTAAATATTTAAAAAATCAATTGCTTGGAAAATTAATAAAATCTTAAAACATCACAGTTTTCTGACTTTTTCTTCTGTATGCATACAATTACCCAAATGGACACCAAATTTCAACTTTCTAGGTCATTTGGTTTGGTTTGGGTTAGGTTTTTAGTCTAGTTCTATGTCAGTCAGTCAGTCATAAAAAAAATGATTTTTAAACGTTAATATATCAACATGGGGTACTACTTAATCTAATGAGTTTTAATAAACAAACCAAATTTGGCGTCCCACAATGACTGTTGGTATTGCGGACCCGCATGACGAGCACCTCGTGACAGCTGAAAAAATAAGCAGATTAAGTATCTTGACCTGGCTCGCGTGATTCTTGACGTGTGCCATGTAGAAATGTGGATACAGCAGTCATTGTGCTTGTACGGTGTAACCCTACACTTGCACTTTTGCTAACGCGTGCATTTTACCTCAACTAACAAATTAATATAAGTGAAGCAATCAGTACTCGATTAGCGGGCATCGCGCGTGCTCCTCGCTCCTTTGTATCACCAAACCGTTGGTCCGAACAATACCTATATCTAATTTGACTTTATTATCAGCAGGATCATTTAGCCATCTTACTACCTTCTACAGTGCTGATAGTCATGACGGTTAATGGCCTAAGAGTCAAGAGCTTTGACCAACACTTCTACAGTGCTGATAGTCGTGACGGTTAATGGCCTAAGAGTCAAGAGCTTTGACCAACACTTCTACAGTGCTGATAGTCGTGACGGTTAATGGCCTAAGAGTCAAGAGCTTTGACCAACACTTCTACAGTGCTGATAGTCGTGACGGTTAATGGCCTAAGAGTCAAGAGCTTTGACCAACACTTCTACAGTGCTGATAGTCGTGACGGTTAATGGCCTAAGAGTCAAGAGCTTTGACCAACACTTCTACAGTGCTGATAGTCGTGACGGTTAATGGCCTAAGAGTCAAGAGCTTTGACCAACACTTCTACAGTGCTGATAGTCGTGACGGTTAATGGCCTAAGAGTCAAGAGCTTTGACCAACACTTTTACAGTGCTGATAGTCGTGACGGTTAATGGCCTAAGAGTCAAGAGCTTTGACCAACACTTCTACAGTGCTGATAGTCGTGACGGTTAATGGCCTAAGAGTCAAGAGCTTTGACCAACACTTCTACAGTGCTGATAGTCGTGACGGTTAATGGCCTAAGAGTCAAGAGCTTTGACCAACACTTCTACAGTGCTGATAGTCGTGACGGTTAATGGCCTAAGAGTCAAGAGCTTTGACCAACACTTCTACAGTGCTGATAGTCGTGACGGTTAATGGCCTAAGAGTCAAGAGCTTTGACCAACACTTTTACAGTGCTGATAGTCGTGACGGTTAATGGCCTAAGAGTCAAGAGCTTTGACCAACACTTCTACAGTGCTGATAGTCGTGACGGTTAATGGCCTAAGAGTCAAGAGCTTTGACCAACACCTGAGAAGGCTCTCGTGAGGAAATCAGAGGCTTGATCCAGAAAGCAGTTCGCAGCACTTCTAGACACCGATACCGTTGCGCCACTGTTTTTAAATGATTTTTATAAAAATATCTATAAAACTTATAGTACCAAATTATAATGTGTGATCCATCAACGTCTCCTCCAGGTATCAGACTTCGAAGACATGAACTCAAAGTATGGCATCCGGCACAAGTTCGCGACGTCGACCCCGCTGCCGACCCTGCCGCCCGCCACCCCCGCCAGCCCCGCGCTCGCCCGCGCGCGAGGCAAGCCGCGCTCCGCCTCGCTGCAGAGCCAGATCCACGCGCAGCGCGTGGAGACGCGGCGCGCGCAGCACTCGCTCGACCACTCCAACAAGCAGAGCTTCACCAGCAGTCGCGACAGTTCCGTCTTCAACACGTCGGCGAGCATCGGCACTCCTTACCGGTGAGCATCACTAACAAAGTGGGCTAGTCTGGGGAGTCAGATACAGCCGTAGTGTGACGTCATCCAGGTACATAATTTAAATGTCTCGCGTATCTTTAATGGAAGCGGGCGAGACATTGGGCTAGATGGAAAGTGGGACAGAGCCCTGAAACGGTAGCAGACCAACGGTCAGGTGAGTGAACGACCTTCAGAAGACCGCAGGGAAGACCTCAATGAGACCCGTTCTTTGCGAGTCATTCAGGCACGCATGGCACAATTGGAAAGAGCTCCAAACTCAGCAGTCGGTGATGATATACCATTAATGACTCGTTACATAAAACTTGTCCCCCAGGGGTGGCGCGGAGCTGGACTACTCGTCGGTGTCCCCGGAGTACTCGGGGCTGTCGTCGGCCGACGTGTCCCCGCGCACGCTGCCCACGCGCGCCTCGCAGGCGCTGTCGCCGCGCAGTCAGGCGCTCTCCAGGTACCTAGCGAGAGAGTCTCCCAATGTTAGATGTATGAAGGATAGGAGTCCCTTCAGAGTATTCTGGCATATCGCCTGCAGAAAGATGTAAACATAAATAACTAGCTTCTGCACGCGACTTCGACCGTGTTAAAGGGGTTCGACCCGCCGCCGCATTTTGATTATTTTTCGAAATCGTGGCGCACGATGTAAGTTGTATGTATGGGTAGAGGACACATAGACGAACAAAAAATGTCAAGTAACACGGCATCTTTCGCGATAAATGGGCTACCATACACTAAAGGAATTTTTCAGTTCCAACCAGAAGTTCCTGAGATTAGCGCGTTCAACCTAACATACAAAAAAACTCTTCAGCTTTATAATATTAGTGTAGGAGTATAGATACGGAATATAGATAGAATGATTTATTTCTGCAAGTAGGTTTGTACAAACACTTTTACACGTCAATCATATTTTTAACCCCCGACGGAAAAAAAATTCAATTAAAAATTTAAAAAACCCCCGACACAAAAACCTAAAATCCCTTTAAAAAGTAAAAAATAATAAAAAAACTCAATCTTGAAGTACATAAGTATGTATTAATAATTCAAAAAAAAAAAATACGTCGCGTTGGGGGACCGCTCCAAACCTAACAATTTACTTACAAATAGTCTATTACCTAACTGAAGAAAACTTTTATAAAATGACTTCTAAATATTGCATTAAGGATACGACCGTCAACGACGTCTGCCCTCGCAGAGCGGTCCCCCAACGCGACGTATTTTTTTTTGAATTATTAATACATACTTAGGTACTTCAAGATTGAGTTTTTTTTATTATTTTTTACTTTTTAAAGGGATTTTAGGTTTTTGTGTCGGGGGTTTTTTAAATTTTTAATTTAATTTTTTTATTTTATACTTTTTATAGGTTTACTTATTATAATGTAGATTTTGTTAAGTTGTAAATACATAGAACTTCGCCGTGGCCAACAGGAAGATGGGAAGCTTCCAAAAACAATATCAATTCAATTTGATGATGCCACTATCGGCCGGAGTTGTGTTGACGAGAATGGATGGATTCTGATAAGGCCACATAATGTAACTTTTTAAGGTCTTAGAGGATATGGAAATATTGAAAGAACAATGTTTCCTATCATTTTATGTTGGGCGATTACGGCATATAAGTTGCAAGGCACGACAGTTGAAAAAGCTGTGGTTTACTTAGGTAAAAGTACTTTCGCAAAAGGCCAAGCCTATGTAGCCTATGTAGCCTTAAGTAGAGTATTTTTACTCTGTTTCAGGCTACATAGGCTTGGCCTTTTCCTTGGATGGTGTAGCAGTTTGTGAGCTCGACCAAAGAAAACTAGTTAATAACCGACACACAGACAGACCGACAGACAGACAGACACGTCAAACTTATAACACCCCTCTTTTTCCGTCGGGGGTTAAAAAGAGGGGTGTTATAAGTTTGACGTGTCTGTCTGTGTGTCTCTGGCATCATAGCTCCCGAACGGATGAAGCGATTTCAATTTTTTTTTTTGTATTAAAGGTGACTTATGTGCGAGTGTTCTTAGACATGTTTGATGAAAATTGGTTGAGCTGTTTAAAAGTTGTGGGGGGTGAAAGTGGGGAAGAATAACCGAATGTCTACAAATATACTCGAGTGGGGTCTCAAATGAAAGCGCACTGAAAGAGAATATTGATGACTTAATCGAGAATGTTCTTAGCTTCACTTGATGAGAAAATTGGTGGTGGGAAAATTGGGACATGGAAATCCGACTGTCACGTGAGAGTATCAATGACATCTCAGTCTTTGCAATTCTGCTAAAGATGATTTGTCATGTGGGTTATTGAATAGTTTTCTTTGGTCGAGCTCACAAATTGCTACACCATCCAAGGAAAAGGCCAAGCCTATGTAGCCTTAAGCAGAGTAAAAATACTCTACTTAAGGCTACATAGGCTTGGCCTTTTGCGAAAGTACTTTTACCTTAAGTAAACCACAGCTTTTTCAACTGTCATCCCTTGCAACTTATATGCCGTAATTGCCCGTATTGTTTTTGGAAGCTTCCCATCTTCCTGTTGGCCACGGCGAAGTTCTATGTATATACAACTTAACAAAATCTAAATTATAACAAGTATACCTATAAAAAAAATTAAATTTACAATTTAAAAAACCCCCGACACAAAAACCTAAAATCCCTCTAAAAAGTAAAAAATAATAAAAAAACTCAATCTTGAAGTACCTAAGTATGTAATAATAATTAAAAAAAAAATACGTCGCGTTGGGAGACCGCTCCAAACCTAACAATTTACTTACAAATAGTCTATTACCTAACTGAAGAAAACTTTTATAAAATGACTTCTAAATATTGCATTAAGGATACGACCGTCAACGACGTCTGCCCTCGCAGAGCGGTCCCCCAACGCGACGTATATTTTTTTTTTGAATTATTAATACATACTTAGGTACTTCAAGATTGAGTTTTTTTATTATTTTTTACTTTTTAAAGGGATTTTAGGTTTTTGTGTCGGGGGTTTTTTAAATTTAATTTTTTATTTTATACTTTTTATAGGTATACTTATTATAATGTAGATTTTGTTAAGTTGTAAATACATAGAACTTCGCCGTGGCCAACAGGAAGATGGGAAGCTTCCAAAAACAATATCAATTCAATTTGATGATGCCACTATCGGCCGGAGTTGTGTTGACGAGAATGGATGGATTCTGATAAGGCCACATAATGTAACTTTTCAAGGTCTTAGAGGATATGGAAATATTGAAAGAACAATGTTTCTTATCATTTTATGTTGGGCGATTACGGCACATAAGTTGCAAGGCACGACAGTTGAAAAAGCTGTGGTTTACTTAGGTAAAAGTACTTTCACAAAAGGCCAAGCCTATGTAGCCTTAAGTAGAGTATTTTTACTCTGCTTCAGGCTACATAGGCTTGGCCTTTTCCTTGGATAGTGTAGCAGTTTGTGAGCTCGACCAAAGAAAACTATTTAATAACCCACATGACAAATCATCTTTAGCAGAATTGCAAAGACTGAGATGTAGTCATTGATACTCTCACGTGACAATCGGATTTCCATGTCCCAATTTTCCCACCACCAATTTTCTCATCAAGCGAAGCTTGAACATTCTCGATTAAGTCATCAATATTCTCTTTCAGTGCGCTTTCATTTGAGACCCCACTCGAGAATATTTGTAGACATTCGGTTATTCTTCCCCACTTTCACCCCCCACAACTTTTAAACGGCTCAACCGATTTTCATCAAACATGTCTAAGAACACTCGCACATAAGTCACCTTTAATACAAAAAAACAATAATTGAAATCTCTTCATCCGTTCGGGAGCTATGATGCCACAGACAGACAGACACACAGACAGACCGACACACAGACAGACAGACAGACAGACACGTCAAACTTATAACACCCCTCTTTTTCCGTCGGGGGTTAAAAAGTATAAAATATTTTTTTTTTTTTTTTTTTAATCCCCCGACACAAAAACCTAAGATCCTTTAAAAAGTAAAAAAAAAAATAATAAAAAAACTCAATCTTAAAGTACCTAAGTATGTATTAATAATTTAAAAAAAAAAAAATACGTCGCGTTGGGGGACCGCTCTGCGAGGGCAGACGTCGTTGTCGGTCGTATCCTAAATGCAATATTTAGAAGTAATTTTATAAAAATTTTCTTCAGTTAGGTAATAGACTATTTGTAATTAAATTGTTAGGTTTGGAGCGGTCCCCCAACGTGACGTATTTTTTTTTAAAATTATTAATACAAACTTAGGTACTTTAAGATTGAGTTTTTTTTATTATTTTTTACTTTTTAAAGGATCTTAGGTTTTTGTGTCGGGGGTTTTTTTTAAAACCACATGAGCGGCGTTTCCTATCTGATTACTCTGAGAAGAAAAACGGAAACAAACTCAGAGGTCACAGTCTCTTTTAAAGTCCAGACATAATCTTGGTCACAACATGTGAAGACCATGTAGATTGGTGTCTGGTATTGTTTGTTTGAGGAAAAAACCACACAGATTGAGTGGACCTGTCCAGTCAGTGCTCGCATTTGTGAAAATAAGTTATCATCAACATTTATTGAAAACTGCAGATTATTACAACTTTGATCTTATTGCTGACTGTTCCTTTCACCGTTTCTCACACGTACAGTTGCTGTGTGAGCACGTGGGCGGAGTGCAGCGAGGGAGGCGCTGGGGGCGCGAGGGGCGCGGGGGGCCCGGTGGAGGCGCTGGACGGCGAGTGGTGCGCCTTCTGGGCCAACTACAACAACTCTCTGCCCAGCGTGCCCGTGAAGGGCTACTACGACCGCTGCCCCACGCCCTACCGCACCGAGACCGTCGACCTCGCCGACTGGGGTATAATAATATATTCATTGAAAAATACAACCGATTTCCAAGGAAACACTACAAAGTGACAAATAACTTTAATTCATAAGTCGGGGGGCAGAAAACTAAAATACAGATCCAAAATCACACAAAAAGTAATAAAAAAAAAAACATTTCTTAGTTATGGTATCTACCCCGCACTAATTCGTATACCAGTACCTACTGGCCGTAAATGGCAGTGACAGCAAGTATTACAATATCACCACGCTAAACAAACTAGATATCGAAGCTAACGCTAAACGACCCAAGCAAAGTCAATGAAATGTATATAGGATCACCACTTTTTTATTTTGTGGGTGGGAAATCACCAAATGACATCTCCTGCTCTGGGCGGAGCGGAAGGGCGTGTCAGACTGTTACTGATAAATCCCACCCGTGTTCACTCAGTTGCCCATATGCCAGGACCACGGTAACTCTTTCAAACAGATCTTGCGACCCTGGCAGTCTTTCGAATAGAACTCGCGACCCTGGCAGACCCCTGAAGCATAACTTATTCATTCATCATTCATCGGTGAACATTAATTAATAAAAAAAAATACAGTTGAACATAAAACGTCTCTTTCTTTGAAGTCGGTTAATTAAGATCAGCTTTTGTCAGGCCAGATTTCATTCCTATAGTCTATCTGTTTTCCACGTTAGCTAATATGTCGTCCACAATAATTGTAAGATCGTACACACCATACGACATCACCACTAGCAGAATATGAATTTAACTTTGCAAGTGTTAATAGCGTTACAGGTCGCCAGAAGCCCAAAAATCTGACAACCAGTCTTACCATGGGCTGTCGTATTGTTGATTGATTGTAACTGAGTTGTGGAGGTCAGACAAGTAGTCACTCCATGTATTCAGCTGCATCCGGTTAGATTAGGAGCTGACCCCAACATAGGTGGGCAAGGCTAGGCAGGCGACGATGATGATAAGTGGTGCTAGCGTGTAACAGTTCTAAACTAACGATTACAGCTCTCATTGATGGATTAATGCAAACAGCCGCAATCAGCACGCGTCATATTAATCATGATAACAAGCATCACAATCTGTTAAACATTTATATTTTCAATTTTGTCATTTCAGAATTCTCCGACGGCTCACGAAAACGCTCGCCAGACAACGTGGAGGTGATCAACAACATCATTCGCAATCAGGGCCTGCACCTCACGCCGCGCGAGACACAGAACATCATCAAGTGCGCGCATCTGCTCGGCAACGTGCTGTCCAAGGCCATCGATAGGCGCTCCAAGACCACCGACGACCCCGAACTGCTCACCAAGAAGAAAACGATGACGCTAGACCTAAAAGAGACGAGCATTCCTCTAGAGGTGAAGGAAGAAAAGAAATGCGAGACCGCGACCACACAAACTGACATCTCGCTTCCAAATACGAAAAGCGCGCCAAGAATCTTTGAGAACATACTGCGACAGCTGTCGAGGAGTTCCATCGATGTTGATAAGATTGAGAATAAAGAGAAAACTGAAGTGAACTCTGAAGCGAAGAGTGACAGCGGCGACGTGAAAACAGACAACCAAGTAAAACCTGAGCTCAAAAAGGAAGGATAGGGTCATTCTTGGGGGGCAGTTTTTGGGGGATTGGGTGGGTCATGTGCTATCTTTCACCTATAGACCCCATTTCCTAAGTGTTACTTAAAGATTAGACCCCTAATTGTCACTGTATTCCATAGATTAATTCATTTTTAAGAGTTTGAAATATCGTAAAGTATCTCGTGCAACAAAAGTTATTTGGTGATACAACAACAAACTAAAAAAATATGTCGTTTTAAAAACGATGATTCAGGTAATTGACAATTACAAAAAAATAAACTATTCTCCATTAAAGTGACACTTAGGAAATGGGAGACCCCATTGGTAAAGATAGCGCATGCCCCACCAATCCCCCTAAAAACTTGTCGATCCCTGCGCCAAACATCCTGCATATAGCTGTCTGTTATCGAACAAAAGCTCAGAGTTTGAAGCAGCCACCGCGCACCGCGGATGATGACGTATGTTACAACCGCATCTAGCTGTTAGATTAAATATATATAGTAAGTAGTATGAATGTGCCTCCAGAGTTGCCACAGTGTTGTCTAGTTGAAACCCAAGGGATTTATTTGTTGTTTATAAAGCATACACACTATATTTTATTGTATTATTGTCAGAATTCCAGAAATAAATGTTGACGATAAACTGCAGCTATTTTATTGATTTAATCTCGACTTATCTATTAGATGATGATCTATTGGGATCTGTTTTGATCAGTTATTGCATGTATCTGTGATGAAAATGTTGAAAGGGATGTGATGTGTGCTGTTACACAATAGGATACAATAAGAAATGAGTACATCATTCTATAACGCTCTGTCGTACGGATCGGTTCTGTCTCATTGTCTAAATTATTTGTGCGCTAACTACCCCCTTTTTTATCGTGGAGAAATGCTCATGCATACTGCGCTACCACTGCGGAAATAGCGCATTTATGTGGGACTCCAACCCACTAAAACTCCACGGTGTCCTTCTAAACCGCTTATGGCGGGAACACGGGCACGAAAGAACTCTTCCGCGAACCCGCCGCGGCTGTCCGTCGCCGGACCCACCTCTGGGGGATACCCCCATTCACGGCGTGCATGAGCACATAACACGCCGTGACCATCCCGGGGACCAATTAGCAAATGGGCGCCAGACGACCCCGTGAATGGCACCCTTGGTCCCCCAGCGACGGGTGAGGACTGTGGCCCCGCCACCTACCACTTTTCGGCCGCAGGGGATAGGGAGAGTGGCTTACTCTATACCAACACTCCTCTTCCCCTGCGGCCCCACCGCGTCCGCCATCGGACGGTGGCGACCCCGTTCAGGCCGTGGAAGGTAGGGAGAGCGGCGCACCACAATACCGGCACTCCTCTCCCGCCGCGGCCTCCAACCCACAGCCGCGATGCCTCAGATATACGACATCGCGGCCCGCCTCAGTTGCGATGTCACCCAAGCGACACCGCAACCTACGTGTTGGCCGCTACGTCGTCGGCTTAGCGAAGCAGCTATCTCTACTTTGTAAAGCGGACAGCTTGGACTGGATCTGTGAGGAATGCAATCACAATTCGTCTAACAAAAAAATCATCCTTCTTTGTTCCGGACGAGGAAGACGAAGAAGAAGAAGGTGCGTCCTCCAGTAGAAACCTAGGTAACTGTAACGTACGCCGAGCTTCGAGCGTGAATATTAGTTATTAAACTGTAGAAACTGTGTTATTTAGGTTAGGTTAGGTTAGGTTGGGGTTAGGGAATGGACTGCGCATAATGGCGCCTTACCATTTCCTCCAGGGCAATATCAACCACGCTGCCAGAGCTCAGGACCTCTTGCTCCAGAGCATGGCAGAGTGGTCGATCGACGTGGCTGTGGTCGCCGAGCCGTACTTTGTCCCCCCCAGAGATAACTGGGTGGGAGATTTGGACGGTTCGGTGGCCATAATTAGCGGGGCTCTTGTCAACCCGTCCCGAGGTCACGGCTGGGTAGCCGCCCTCGCGGACGGCATTGGCACGGTTGGGGCGTATTTCTCGCCCAACAAGAGCCTCGCCGACTTCGAGAACTTCCTTGTCGATTTGGGCGCCGTCGTAGGCCGACTCCACCCTCGCCCTGTGCTGTTGCTAGGGGATCTCAACGCCAAGTCATCGGCGTGGGGATCTCCGGTGACCGACGCTAGGGGCGAGGCGCTGGAAGAGTGGGCGGTCACGACCGGCCTGGTTGTCCTAAACCGGGGCTCGGTCCACACGTGCGTGCGGCAGCGGGGCGGTTCTATAGTGGACGTCTCGTTTGCAAGCCCTGCTGTCGCAAGCCGTGTCCACGACTGGCGTGTCGCCGTGGAGGTGGAGACGTTGTCGGATCACAGATATATCCGGTTCGACGTCTCCACCCAGACCACCGGCGACCGTCGTCCATCGGCCCCGCGAATGGACGGCCCGCGCTGGGCGCGTAAGCGCATCGACAGGGAACTTCTCGAGGAGGCTGCTATTGTCCAGGCCTGGAGCCGGGAGTCGGCAACGGACGGACCCGTCGACGTCGAAGAGGGGGCGCTGTGGTTCCGCGGGGCGATGACGCACATCTGCGACGCGTCCATGCCCCGCGTCCACACGCATTCAGCGAGGCGCCAGGTGTACTGGTGGTCTGCCGAGATCGCGCGGCTACGTGTCGCCTGCGTGTCGGTCAGGCGCCAGTACACCCACTACCGCAGGAGACGTCGTCGGGTCCCTGACGAAGAAGCCGCGCTGTATGAGGTGTACCGCGCGGCGAAGGAGGCTCTGTGGCTGGCCATCGGCGAAGCGAAGACGCGAGCCAGGGAGGAGATGTTGGAGACTCTCGACGGAGATCCGTGGGGGCGCCCCTATCGGGCGGTTCGAGGGAAACTTCGAGCCGCGGCGCCTCCACTCACGGAGAGTCTCCAACCAGAGCTGCTGGAGGAGGTCGTCGCAGCCCTCTTCCCGGCAAGAGCGGAGCACACTCCGCCGCCGATGGCTTTGCCCTCAGCCGCAGAGCCTACAGAAGGGAACGCCATCAGCGTCCCAGAGGTGACACAAGGAGAGATGGGGGCGGCCGTGTTGCGGCTCCGGGCCAAGAACGTGGCTCCGGGGCCCGACGGTATACACGGCTGCGCGTTGGCCCTCGCTCTGAAGGAGCTAGAGCCCCAACTGAGAGGACTCTTCACAGCGTGCCTTGAGCAGGGCCGGTTTCCCAGTTTGTGGAAATTAGGTCGTCTGGTCCTGCTCAAGAAGGCGGGGCGCCCAGCGGACTCACCGTCCGCGTACAGGCCCATAGTGTTGCTGGACGAGGTCGGGAAGCTCTTCGAGCGGATTATCGCTGCCCGCCTCGTCCACCACTTGTGCAGGGAGGGGCCTGACCTGGCCGAGAGCCAGTTTGGCTTTCGGCACGGGCGCTCCACCATCCACGCAATATCGCGTGTGAGAGTCCTGGCAGAGGAAGCAGTGTCCCAGGGTGGGGTGATGTTGGCGGTGTCCTTGGACATATCCAACGCCTTCAACACCTTGCCTTGGAGCTGCATTCGGGAGGCACTGCTGTACCATCGGGTGCCTCCCTACCTCTGCCACATCGTTGGGGCTTATCTCGAGGATAGGGGTGTCACCTACATGGGACGTGATGGCGGAAACCAGCGCCGCATGTCGTGCGGTGTTCCACAGGGCTCGGTCGTTGGCCCGCTCCTGTGGAACATCGGGTACGACTGGGTGCTGAGGGGCGAGCTCCCGCCGGGCGTGGAACTGACGTGTTATGCGGATGACACGCTGGTCACGGCCCGGGGGAGCTCGTACAGGGATGCAGCGTTGCTGGCGACGGCTGCGGTTTCACAGGTGGTGAGCCGCATACGGCGCCTAGGCCTGGAGGTGGCCCTCAACAAGTCGGAGGCCATGGCCTTTCATGGCCCCCGGCGGGCGCCGCCGGCCGGATCACACATCGTGGTCGGGGGGTGTCGGATCGCTGTCGAGTCCACCATGAAATATCTGGGGTTGGTGCTCGACAGCCGGTGGGACTTCGGCCCCCACTTCCGGCGGCTGGCGCCCAAGTTGATGGGCGCGGCTGGGGCGCTGTCAACGCTGCTTCCCAATCTGGGGGGCCCGAGCGCTGCCTGTAGGCGGCTCTACGTGGGGATCGTGCGATCCATGGCCCTGTATGGGGCCCCGATCTGGGCGGCTGACCTGACGGCCGGCAGTATCGCTGTCCTGCGAAGACCGCAGCGAGCGATGGCCGTCAGAGTCATCAGGGGATATCGCACGATCTCCTACGAGGCGGCCTGTGTGCTGGCTGGATCCCCACCGTGGGACCTCGAGGCGAAAGTACTCGCGTCACTGTATCGGTGGCGCGAGGAAGCGCGGGAGCGAGGCGAGCGACTAACGGAGCGACATATGGAGCTTCGTCGGTCGCAGCTCCGCGCAGCCCTGGTGGCGAGCTGGCAGGACAGGCTTTCACGCCCTACCGCCGGCCTCGCCACCGTCGAGGCGGTCCGGCCAGTACTCGGGCCCTGGCTCGGGAGGAGGCAAGGCTCCCTGTCGTTTCGGGCGACGCAGGTGCTCTCGGGGCATGGTTGCTTCGGGAAGTACCTGTGTCGCATAAACAGGGAGCCGGACGCCCGGTGTCACCACTGCGTCGACTGCCGGGAGGATACGGCGCGGCATACGCTGGCAGAATGTGCCGCTTGGGAGGAGCCGCGTCGTGTCCTCGTCTCAGAAGTAGGCAGTGACCTATCGCTGCCGGCCGTGGTCGAGTCGATGGTCGGCAGCGAGGAGTCCTGGGACGCGGTGGTATCCTTCTGCGAAACAGTCATGTCGCAGAAGGAGGCTGCGGAAAGGGAGCGGGAGATATCTTCCGCTCACCCAGCCCACAGCAGGCGCACCGGGCGTCGGCAGAGGGCGGACAACGCCCTCTTCCAGCCCCCCTAAATGGGTCCAGGGGCGACGGATCTGGGGACATCCGTTGCCCCCTATTGCTACGGACCCGAGATGGTGGCGCGTAGTGTTCCACGCGCGCCTCTCTATGATGTATGGGGGGGAGTTTAACACCTCACTCTCCCCCAACGTGAGGAGGCCCGCAGAGGCGGGCCGGCACCAGTCGGGGATCGCGGAAGACATATTGGTTCCCGTGGTCCCCGACGTAGGTGTGGGACGGAACACCGGGGTGGTTTTAGTCAGTAAGAGTCTGACAGACCCCTCCGCCCACCCCAGGGCGGAGGACATCCATGAGGATTTCCACCTCGTGATCAAAAAAAAAAAAAAAAAAAGGTTAGGTTGGGGTTCCCCCCCAGTGGGTTCCCGCATTGACGAGGCGGGGGGGGCTCAGTAGCCGTGGTTTAGAACCCCACGGTGAAGCTAAGAGGAACCCGAGGAGGGGCCGCTCGTCAGGGCTTTTCCGCTCAAAGCCGACGACGTAGCGGCCAACGCGGTGTCGTTTGGCGACATCGCGTGGGTTGGAGGCCGCGGTGGGAGAGGATTGCCGGTATTGAGGTGCGCCGCTCTCCCTACCTTCCGCGGCCTGAACGGGGTCGCCACCGTCCGATGGCGAACGCGGTGGGGCCGCAGGGGAAGAGGAGTGTTGGTATAGCGTTAGCCACTCTCCCTATCCCCTGCGGCCGAAAAGTGGTAGGCGGCGGGGCCACAGTCCTGATCCGTCGCAGGGGGACCAAGGGTGCCATTCAAGGGGTCGTCTGGCGCCCATGTGCTAATTGGTCCCCGGGGTGGTCACGGCGTGTTAAGTGTTCATGCGCGCCGTGAATGGGGGTATCCCCCAGAGGTGGGTCCGGCGACGGACAGCCGCGGCGGGTTCGCGGAAGAGTTTTTTTTTGTTCCCGTGTTCCCGCCATAAGCGGTGTAGGAGGACACCGTGGAGTTTTAGTGGGTTGAAGTCCCACATAACTGCGCTATTTCCCCTTTGTAGCGCAGTATGCATGAGCATTTCTCCACGATAAAAAAAAAAAAAAAAAAAAAAGGTTAGGTTAGGTTAGGTTAGGTTAGGTTAGGTTAGGTTAGGTTAGGTTAGGTTAGGTTAGGTTAGGTTAGGTTAGGTTAGGTTAGGTTAGGTTAGGTTAGGTTAGGTTAGGTTAGGTTAGGTTAGGTTAGGTTAGGTTGTGCGTGCAGAAAACCTCCTCGTGTGCCTTGACTGCTGCTCGTTCCTTTTGGATACGTCCGGGGGAAAGGGCAGCCGTTGGGCCGGTGCACTCTGGGTACAGCCAATATTCTCTCCATTTCGGAGACAATATTGACTGTGGCGAATTTCTGCGTGGGGGGGCGGAGCTTCATGCTCCTGGGTCGGTTCACCTGGACCGACCAACCGTCATCCACTCCTCCCTCTGCTTACAGAGGACAGGTTGTTTGGTGACGACGGCGGCGCTCGTTGTGCACTCACATGCCAACGGGCTAGCAGCGGGGGATCTGATCCTCCTGACTGCACCCGTCGAAATCGTAATCCGTGACGAGATCATGGTCATGTTTTATGACTTGGAACGGGACGAGGATCTTGGCTTAACCGCCCGGATCGCGAGGAAGATAACCTCTATAAAAAATTCCTCTAATACCAAGTTTTGGTGTGCGGCGAGGGTATGAATGGCTGAGGAGTAGTGTCATCTGTAACTTTAGTTACAGGTGGCGCATCAGTCACGAGCGCACCCCCAGCCAGGGTACCAGTGGACCCCCTGGTTGGGTTACAAATCTACACTTACCTAGGGACAGGGGGTGAACCTAGGCGGACTTTTTATATCCCCCACACTCGTGGGATTCATATGGAACCAAATAAAACAAATTCTTTGATGAAGGTGCCGATCGTTGTGGTCGAGCGTATGGGGTCAGGTGCGGCATCGGATACCGACGCCGCGTCCGACAGAATGAGTGTGGCGAGCGTGAGCTCGCAGCGCTCACGGAAGGAAGAGGGGGTGGCAAGGCGCCGCGGTAAGCGCTCGCCACGCTCCTCTAGCGAGGAGAGCCTGCCGGCACCTAAGGTGCCGACGGGCAGTAGTAGACGAGGTAGAGCAGTGGCTGGCCGAGCTGCTGTTCCTTCGGTGGAGCGCGACGAGCGGGGACGCTTCGCGTCTGTGTCTCGACCCGACACTCCGGCTCCAGTGGGAGCCGTAGAGGTGTTGGAGAGTGACCCGACCAGCGAGGGCTCCCTGCTCGGGCTTAATAAGGCGGAAGCCAATGCCGCAAAGCGGGCACAGCGCAGGGCTGTGGCAGAGGACGAAGTCAGCGAGCTGACTCGTCAGTTACAGGAGCGGCGCTCAGCCCGGATGGCTGCAGGAGGGGGTTTGTCGCGGGTGGCGCATTGCCGCCAGGTTATGGACGGCATGGATGTGATCCTGAAGGTTGCCACAAAATCCGGCAACCTGAAGGGCACATTCACGCGTGCCCTTAAGGAGGTGGCTGAGATCATGAAGGAGTCAGCTGAGGTCCACCTTAATGGTTCAGGCTCGGAGGAGACGGCGGAAATATGGGAGGAGGAGAAACGCCGTCTTCGATCCGAATTAGAGGACCTCAAGCGGGAGGTTGCCGTCCTGCGGGCAGCCCCGCGCACCGGTACATATCCGGTCCCGTCGCTGGCTCCACGGTCAGCCCCCTCATCGGCCCCTGCACTTGCGGATGCAGAGGTCGAGAAGATCGCTCGCATCTGCATGGTGCAGTGCGGGCAGATGGTGGGGGCTCGGCTAGAGGCCATAGAGCCGAGGCTCCTCCCAGCCGAAACCCTCCGCCCACCGCTCGCTGCGGACAAGCGGAGGAAGGAGGCAGTGGCCATGACTGAGCCCAGACAGTCAGGGAAGGGGACCAAAATGCCCGCAATTGGGGCCGCAAAGCCCGCGGATGCGGCTAGAAAGCCCGCAAAGGCCGCGCCCACTTCCCAGGTGGCGGCATCTCCGAGTGCTCCCTCGGCGACTGCGTCCGGACCTTCTACGGAGGCCTGGACGACGGTCGTCAAAAGGAAGAAAAAGAAGAAGGTGGCACCGCCAGCTCCCGCAAGAGCACCGGCGCCAGCCAGAAGGAAGACCCAGGGGCCGCCTAGGGCGACAGCCCCACGCTCCGCGGCTGTGGTAATTACTCTGCAGCCGGGAGCTGTCGAGAGGGGCCTCTCTTATAAGGCGGTCCTTGCGGAGGCGAAGGCCAAGGTCGCATTCCCTGACCTTGGCACACCGTCCGGCTTCATTCTGAGGCCGGCCATTACAGGGGCGCGGCTGCTGCAGGTTTCCGGTGCCGGTAGCAGTGAAAAGGCGGACATTTTGGCCGCCAAACTGAAGGAGGTCCTCAACCCGGAGGACGTTCGGGTGTCCAGGCCCATGAAGACGAGCGAGTTGCGCGTCGACGGCCTGGACGACTCGACGACCCCGGCTGAGGTCGCGGCGGCCGTCGCCAGGGTCAGTGGGTGTCTGGCTGACGATGTCCGCACAGGCGAGATCCGCGCCGACTCTTCCGGGCTCGGCGCGATCTGGGTGAAGTGTCCGGTGGCGGCGGCCAATAAGGTCGCCGACGCTGGGCGTCTGTTGGTGGGGTGGGTTGCAGCGAGAGTCAAGCTGCTGCAACCCAGGGCTTTGCGGTGTTTCCGTTGCCTGGATATGGGGCATGTCCGGGCAAGGTGCACCGCAGAAATAGACCGCAGCGAGCAGTGTTATCGCTGCGGTCAGCCCGGCCACAAGGCCACCCAGTGCTCCGCCGCACCAAACTGCAGCCTTTGTGCTGCTGCAGGGAGGCCCGCTGGGCACAGAGCGGGTGGCAAAGCCTGTGGTGCGCCCACTAAAAAGGGCAAAAAGCGGAGGCGAAGAAGGGGTGCCAAGGCTGCCGGGGGCTCTTTGCCCCCCCCTCAGCCTGGGTGCTCAACGGCCGACTCCCGGCCTAGGAATGGTGCTGTGGAGGGAATGGACTGCGTATAATGGCGCCTTACCATTTCCTCCAGGGCAATATCAACCACGCTGCCAGAGCTCAGGACCTCTTGCTCCAGAGCATGGCAGCGTGGTCGATCGACGTGGCTGTGGTCGCCGAGCCGTACTTTGTCCCCCCCAGAGATAACTGGGTGGGAGACTTGGACGGTTCGGTGGCCATAATTGGCGGGGCTCTTGTCAACCCGTCCCGAGGTCACGGCTGGGTAGCCGCCCTCGCGGACGGCATTGGCACGGTTGGGGCGTATTTCTCGCCCAACAAGAGCCTCGCCGACTTCGAGAACTTCCTTGTCGAGTTGGGCGCCGTCGTAGGCCGACTCCACCCTCGCCCTGTGCTGTTACTAGGGGATCTCAACGCCAAGTCATCGGCGTGGGGATCTCCGGTGACCGACGCTAGGGGCGAGGCGCTGGAAGAGTGGGCGGTCACGACCGGCCTGGTTGTCCTAAACCGGGGCTCGGTCCACACGTGCGTGCGGCAGCGGGGCGGATCTATAGTGGACGTCTCGTTTGCAAGCCCTGCTGTCGCAAGCCGTGTCCACGACTGGCGTGTCGCTGTGGAGGTGGAGACGTTGTCGGATCACAGATATATCCGGTTCGACGTCTCCACCCAGACCACTGGCGACCGTCGTCCATCGGCCCCGCGAATGGACGGCCCGCGCTGGGCGCGTAAGCGCATCGACAGGGAACTTCTCGAGGAGGCTGCTATTGTCCAGGCCTGGAGCCGGGAGTCGGCAACGGACGGACCCGTCGACGTCGAAGAGGGGGCGCTGTGGTTCCGCGGGGCGATGACGCACATCTGCGACGCGTCCATGCCCCGCGTCCACACGCATTCAGCGAGGCGCCAGGTGTACTGGTGGTCTGCCGAGATCGCGCGGCTACGTGTCGCCTGCGTGTCGGTCAGGCGCCAGTACACCCACTACCGCAGGAGACGTCGTCGGGTCCCTGACGAAGAAGCCGCGCTGTATGAGGTGTACCGCGCGGCTAAGGAGGCTCTGTGGCTGGCCATCGGCGAAGCGAAGACGCGAGCTAGGGAGGAGATGTTGGAGACTCTCGACGGAGATCCGTGGGGGCGCCCCTATCGGGCGGTTCGAGGGAAACTTCGAGCCGCGGCGCCCCCACTCACGGAGAGTCTCCAACCAGAGCTGCTGGAGGAGGTCGTCGCAGCCCTCTTCCCAGCAAGAGCGGAGCACACTCCACCGCCGATGGCTTTGCCCACAGTCGCAGAGCCTACAGAAGGGAACGCCATCAGCGTCCCAGAGGTGACACAAGGAGAGATGGGGGCGGCCGTGCTGCGGCTCCGGGCCAAGAACGTGGCTCCGGGGCCCGACGGTATACACGGCTGCGCGTTGGCCCTCGCTCTGAAGGAGCTAGAGCCCCAACTGAGAGGACTCTTCACAGCGTGCCTTGAGCAGGGCCGGTTTCCCAGTTTGTGGAAATCAGGTCGTCTGGTCCTGCTCAAGAAGGCGGGGCGCCCAGCGGACTCACCGTCCGCGTACAGGCCCATAGTGTTGCTGGACGAGGTCGGGAAATTATTCGAGCGAATTATCGCTGCCCGCCTCGTCCACCACTTGTGCAGAGAGGGGCCTGACCTGGCCGAGAGCCAGTTTGGCTTTCGGCACGGGCGCTCCACCATCCACGCAATATCGCGTGTGAGAGTCCTGGCAGAGGAAGCAGTGTCCCAGGGTGGGGTGATGTTGGCGGTGTCCTTGGACATTTCCAACGCCTTCAA
>OX382319.1:244989-257489 GCA_947507805.1 Aporophyla nigra
GCTGTACTTCCTCGCGTAGAACCGTCATATGCGTGTGACGATAATAATCGTACGAGACGATCATATATCGCTGGACGCAATGTGGCATTTGTATTTTATACAGCCGGCCCTCAGACAGGAGTGGTCCTGGATGTGTCTCCACGGACCGCAATGTGCGTTCGAAATGTCGATGTTCAAATGTGTCCTGCAGTTCACACTATGACGCGCAGTTAACTGCGTTCTTCATCGACCCGCGAGCCAAGTGATCCACCGTCCAGGGTAATAGTTTAATAATAAACATATCACCACATGGAAGAATGTTATTATAATAATTGTTACATAAATGAACTTGTGTGTGTGTGTGTCGAGTGTACGCGTTATATAATAAAACATAACACGTACACTCTCCACTCTCATTTGTTGTATAAATAAAATAAAAAAAATTGATCCCACCGCAGTATGAGGGACGAATGTGTTGACGAACACGTCCAACGGTACTCGTGGTGCGGGTTTTTAGACCAGTCTGCATACCGTGCGAGGACGCGACGCGAGAACGACACTCGCGCGTCTCCAGTTTCACCGGGAGCGCGACGCGAGCGCACCGCGTCTAGCCGACGACGGCGCACTCGGCGTCACGCGTGTCCCGGCGACAGGGAAGCGCGAGCGTTTCGATTCTCTCTCTATTGTGCGTTGTTGTTTTGAAGACAACCACCATTTTGTGTATGTTTTTGTTTTTGGATTGATATTCACGTGTGCGCGCGTCGTGTACTTTGTTCAAGATACACGCTTAGCGTACGAACGTTAATGATCCTTCCGCAGGTTCCCCTACGGAAACCTTGTTACGACTTTTACTTCCTCTAAATGATCAAGTTTGGTCAACTTCCCAGCAACGCCGACGGCCGTGAAGCCACCGCGTGTCGGTCCGAAGACCTCACTAAATCATTCAATCGGTAGTAGCGACGGGCGGTGTGTACAAAGGGCAGGGACGTAATCAACGCGAGCTTATGACTCGCGCTTACTAGGAATTCCTCGTTTATGGGGGATAATTGCAAACCCCAATCCCCAGCACGAAGGAGTTTCAGCGGGTTGCCCGGGCCTCTAGGCCAGGGAGAACATGCTGATTCCTTCAGTGTAGCGCGCGTGCGGCCCAGGACATCTAAGGGCATCACAGACCTGTTATTGCTCAATCTCGTGCGGCTCGAAGCCGCCGGTCCCTCTAAGAAGAATTTTAATACGTCGCCAGTGAGTTGCACGACCGAAGCCGAGCACACCTAAATGACGACGCCTATTTAGCAGGCTAGAGTCTCGTTCGTTACCGGAATTAACCAGACAAATCGCTCCACCAACTAAGAACGGCCATGCACCACCACCCACCGAATCAAGAAAGAGCTGTTAATCTGTCAATCCTTCCGGTGTCCGGGCCTGGTGAGATTTCCCGTGTTGAGTCAAATTAAGCCGCAGGCTCCACTCCTGGTGGTGCCCTTCCGTCAATTCCTTTAAGTTTCAGCTTTGCAACCATACTCCCCCCGGAGTCCAAAATCTTTGGTTTCCCGGAAGCTGCCCGCCGAGCCATTGTAGTAACGTCGGCGGATCGCTAGATGACATATTTACGGTTAGAACTAGGGCGGTATCTAATCGCCTTCGAACCTCTAACTTTCGTTCTTGATTGATGAAAACACCTTTGGCAAATGCTTTCGCTGATGTTCGTCTTGCGACGATCCAAGAATTTCACCTCTAACGTCGCAATACGAATGCCCCCAGTTATCCCTATTAATCATTACCTCGGAGTTCTGAAAACCAACAAAATAGAACCGAGATCATATTCTATTATTCCATGCACGAAATATTCAAGCAGCATTTTGAGCCCGCTTTGAGCACTCTAATTTGTTCAAAGTAAAATTGTCGGCCCACCTCGACACTCATTGAAGAGCACCGCGATAGGATTTTGATATTGAACCGACGTTTGACCGACGGCTCACCGACGATATGCTCCGCAAACGTGTCAGTATCACCGCGGATGCGGTGCACCGACAGCGCGGCGCACAAATGCAACTACGAGCTTTTTAACCGCAACAATTTTAGTATACGCTATTGGAGCTGGAATTACCGCGGCTGCTGGCACCAGACTTGCCCTCCAATTGTTCCTCGTTAAAATATTTAAAGTGTACTCATTCCGATTACGAGGCCTCGTAAGAGTCCCGTATCGTTATTTTTCGTCACTACCTCCCCGTGCCGGGAGTGGGTAATTTGCGCGCCTGCTGCCTTCCTTGGATGTGGTAGCCGTTTCTCAGGCTCCCTCTCCGGAATCGAACCCTGATTCCCCGTTACCCGTGACAACCATGGTAGTCGCAGAAACTACCATCGAAAGTTGATAAGGCAGACATTTGAAAGATGCGTCGCCGGTACTGGACCATGCGATCGGCAAAAGTTATCCAGATTCATCAAAATTAACGACTTCGGACGCGAGGCCCTCCGTCGATTGGTTTTGATCTAATAAAAGCACTCATCCCATCACTGGTCAGAGTTCTGATTGCATGTATTAGCTCTAGAATTACCACAGTTATCCAAGTAACTGAGTAAGATCTAAGGAACCAAAACTGATATATTGAGCCATTCGCGGTATCGCCTTAATACGGCTTGCACTGAGACATGCATGGCTTAATCTTTGAGACAAGCATATAACTACTGGCAGGATCAACCAGGGAGCTTCGTTTGTAAGAGAGATCGTCACGCGCCCCGCGCACCGACACCGGCGGGTGTCGAAGGCGAAGGCGCGTATACGAAAAGTCCTCAATTCCCGAGCGTTCACGATCGTAAAGACGCAAAACGCAAACGGGCGAGCTCTGTGTTTTTTCGTTAGAATTTTTGGGTCGCACGCGCTGTCCCCTGGACGCATATATCTCAACGCGCCAGACGACGCTGCGCGCGCATAAGGGCGTTGACGTTCATAATGTTGTTTAAGCACCATGAACAGAAAAGCCCCCATGTCGAACGTTCGTACCGAGACGAGTTCACGTGTGTATAAATCTGTTAACACATTCGTTGAAAATCATTTACGATTCCGCCCGGAATCTATAGAGCGCCTCACATGATGGTCTTATTTATATAAGAGCATAGGAACCGACGTGACGAACACAAGACGCGTCCGAGCGCCGGTAGACGTCACGCCGTTCAAATTGTTTCATACAACGACCGTTACACTGTAACACGAAAACGCATAAAATACGATCCGTCGGTCCACACAGTTTTCATTGTCCTCTCTCTCTCAGTGAAGAAGTGCGCGTCTGTCGCGAACACCGACCACCACACCAACGGGAGACAGAGTCTTGGTGTTAGTTGATATTTCGTATCAGTCGTCGTCTCGTTCTATCCCTCTCCAACACCCCGCGCGCCAACCGAACAGCACACCAACCGCAAACACTTAAAACACTGTAAGAAACCACAACAACAAACAAGTTATCGTCGGGTAACAACATGTAGAAAGCGTTATTAGTTTAGCACACCGCGAAGCAGCGCATGTAGTGTATAAATACACACACTCTGACGACACACAACACCAAAACACAACAACACACCTTTTTACCTCGTCGATCCACATCCCGTCGAACGCGGCAAGCAAGCAGCAAGCACAAACGCGACCTTTTCATCTATCTGTTGTCACCACTCTGACAATTTCTCTCTCAGTAGTTCGTCGCCCGGCGCCGCTCGGTCCTCACTCGGACGTCGCGTCGCAAGACATCTATGTGAAGCTAAGAATCGATACGATCGGGCGTCTCGGACACCACGAGTGATCGCCACAAGCAGAGTGTGCGTAGATGGTGATGTATGATCTCAGAACACCCAATCCCCGTGACCCACGACACGGGGGTGGTCCTGAAAACCCCCCTCCCCCCCCCCCCCCCCTCCCCCCCCCCTCAGGTGTCACCCTAATGAATTTTATTACATCGACAATCAAACAAAACCAAGCACTTTCCTACTACCCTATCATCGAACCAACATCCCCCTCAGCCCCCCCCCCCCCCCCCCCCCCACAGCCCCCCAACAGCCCCCCAACCGCTAACCTAACCTAACTAAACCATTCTCCCGCAGGGCGAACCCTAGATGTCTCCAACCCCCCCCCCCCCCCCCCCCCCCCCCCCTTATATATATATATATATAAATAAAATACAAGACGGTAGAGTACTCAGAGCGTAGAGCTTCTCGCCGGAGACGGTCTGTCGTGCGCGCACCTAGATTAGTTCGTGTATTAAAACGGGGGGTCCCGTTCGCGTATTAAACAGCATGGCAGGTAGAGCTTATTTGGGGATTCGTTCGATATCGGGTCGACATAGAGAACGCGGTCTATGTGTAATGATTATGATATCTTTAAACGAGCAATTCTTGTAAATGTATACTTTATGATTCAACTTTATCTATAATCAACTTAAACATGAAATACTAAAATTTAAATTTAACAAAAAGAAATGAATACCGAGCGAATCTCGGGCATCCAGGTACTGATTATGATACACGTATCATCGTTAATGCGCACCTTGTCTGGCGGTGGCGGTGGTGGTGTGTGCTGCCGAGCGCGCTCGCCGGAGACGGTCTGTCGTGCGCGCACCTAGACTAGTTCGTGTATTAAATCGGGCTAACCTAACCTAACCTAAACCTAACCTGAACCTAACCTAACCTAACCTAACCTTTTTTTTTTTTTTTTTTGATCACGAGGTGGAAATCCTCATGGATGTCCCCCGCCCTGGGGTGGGCGGAGGGGTCTGTCAGACTCTTACTGACTAAAACCACCCCGGTGTTCCGTCCCACACCTACGTCGGGGACCACGGGAACCAATATGTCTTCCGCGATCCCCAACTGGTGCCGGCCCGCCTTTGCGGGCCTCCTCACGTTGGGGGGGAGTGAGGTGTTAAACTCCCCCCCATACATCACAGAGAGGCGCGCGTGGAACACTACGCGCCACCATCTCGGGTCCGTACAATAGGGGGCGACGGATGTCATAGGGGGCGACGGATGTCCCCAGATCCGTCGCCCCTGGACCCATTTAGGGGGGCTGGAAGAGGGCGTTATCCGCCCTCCGCCGACGCCCGGTGCGCCTGCTGCGGGCAGGGTGCGCGGAAGATATCTCCCGCTCCCTTTCCGCAGCCTCCTTCTGCGACATGACTGTTTCGCAAAAGGATACCACCGCGTCCCAGGACCCCTCGCTGCCGACCATCGACTCGACAACGGCCGGCAGCGATAGGTCACTGCCTACTTCTGAGACGAGGACACGACGCGGCTCCTCCCAAGCGGCACATTCTGCCAGCGTATGCCGCGCCGTATCCTCCCGGCAGTCGACGCAGTGGTGACACCGGGCGTCCGGCTCCCTGTTTATGCGACACAGGTACTTCCCGAAGCAACCATGCCCCGAGAGCACCTGCGTCGCCCGAAACGACAGGGAGCCGTGCCTCCTCCCGAGCCAGGGCCCGAGTACTGGCCGGACCGCCTCGACGGTGGCGAGGCCGGCGGTAGGGCGTGAAAGCCTGTCCTGCCAGCTCGCCACCAGGGCTGCGCGGAGCTGCGACCGACGAAGCTCCATGTGTCGCTCCGTCAGTCGCTCGCCTCGCTCCCCGCGCTTCCTCGCGCCACCGATACAGTGACGCGAGTACTTTCGCCTCGAGGTCCCACGGTGGGGATCCAGCCAGTACACAGGCCGCCTCGTAGGAGACCGTGCGATATCCCCTGATGACTCTGACGGCCATCGCTCGCTGCGGTCTTCGCAGAACAGCGATGCTGCCGGCCGTCAGGTCAGCCGCCCAGATTGGGGCCCCATACAGGGCCATGGATCGCACGATCCCCACGTAGAGCCGCCTACAGGCGGCGCTCGGGCCCCCCAGATTGGGAAGCAGCGTTGACAGCGCCCCAGCCGCGCCCATCAACTTGGGCGCCAGCCGCCGGAAGTGGGGGCCGAAGTCCCACCGGCTGTCGAGCACCAATCCCAGATATTTCATGGTGGACTCGACAGCGATCCGACACCCCCCCGACCACGATGTGTGATCCGGCCGGCGGCGCCCGCCGGGGGCCATGAAAGGCCATGGCCTCCGACTTGTTGAGGGCTACCTCCAGGCCTAGGCGCCGTATGCGGCTCACCACCTGTGAAACCGCAGCCGTCGCCAGCAACGCTGCCTCCCTGTACGAGCTCCCCCGGGCCGTGACCAGCGTGTCATCTGCATAACACGTCAGTTCCACGCCCGGCGGGAGCTCGCCCCTCAGCACCCAGTCGTACCCGATGTTCCACAGGAGCGGGCCAACGACCGAGCCCTGTGGAACACCGCACGACATGCGGCGCTGGTTTCCGCCATCACGTCCCATGTAGGTGACACCCCTATCCTCGAGATAAGCCCCAACGATGTGGCAGAGGTAGGGAGGCACCCGATGGTACAGCAGTGCCTCCCGAATGCAGCTCCAAGGCAGGGTGTTGAAGGCGTTGGAAATGTCCAAGGACACCGCCAACATCACCCCACCCTGGGACACTGCTTCCTCTGCCAGGACTCTCACACGCGATATTGCGTGGATGGTGGAGCGCCCGTGCCGAAAGCCAAACTGGCTCTCGGCCAGGTCAGGCCCCTCTCTGCACAAGTGGTGGACGAGGCGGGCAGCGATAATTCGCTCGAATAATTTCCCGACCTCGTCCAGCAACACTATGGGCCTGTACGCGGACGGTGAGTCCGCTGGGCGCCCCGCCTTCTTGAGCAGGACCAGACGACCTGATTTCCACAAACTGGGAAACCGGCCCTGCTCAAGGCACGCTGTGAAGAGTCCTCTCAGTTGGGGCTCTAGCTCCTTCAGAGCGAGGGCCAACGCGCAGCCGTGTATACCGTCGGGCCCCGGAGCCACGTTCTTGGCCCGGAGCCGCAACACGGCCGCCCCCATCTCTCCTTGTGTCACCTCTGGGACGCTGATGGCGTTCCCTTCTGTAGGCTCTGCGGCTGTGGGCAAAGCCATCGGCGGTGGAGTGTGCTCCGCTCTTGCTGGGAAGAGGGCTGCGACGACCTCCTCCAGCAGCTCTGGTTGGAGACTCTCCGTGAGTGGGGGCGCCGCGGCTCGAAGTTTCCCTCGAACCGCCCGATAGGGGCGCCCCCACGGAAACCTAACCTAACCTAACCTAACCTAACCTAACTAAACCATTCCCCCGCAGGGCGAACCCTAGATGTCTCCAACCCCCCCCCCCCCCCCCCCCCCCCCCTTATATATATATATATATATATATAAATAAAATACAAGACGGTAGAGTACTCAGAGCGTAGAGCTTCTCGCCGGAGACGGTCTGTCGTGCGCGCACCTAGATTAGTTCGTGTATTAAAACGGGGGGTCCCGTTCGCGTATTAAACAGCATGGCAGGTAGAGCTTATTTGGGGATTCGTTCGATATCGGGTCGACATAGAGAACGCGGTCTATGTGTAATGATTATGATATCTTTAAACGAGCAATTCTTGTAAATGTATACTTTATGATTCAACTTTATCTATAATCAACTTAAAAATGAAATACTAAAATTTAAATTTAACAAAAAGAAATGAATACCGAGCGAATCTCGGGCATCCAGGTACTGATTATGATACACGTATCATCGTTAATGTGCACCTTGTCTGGCGGTGGCGGTGGTGGTGTGTGCTGCCGAGCGCGCTCGCCGGAGACGGTCTGTCGTGCGCGCACCTAGACTAGTTCGTGTATTAAATCGGGCTAACCTAACCTAACCCAACCTTTTTTTTTTTTTTTTTGATCACGAGGTGGAAATCCTCATGGATGTCCTCCGCCCTGGGGTGGGCGGAGGGGTCTGTCAGACTCTTACTGACTAAAACCACCCCGGTGTTCCGTCCCACACCTACGTCGGGGACCACGGGAACCAATATGTCTTCCGCGATCCCCGACTGGTGCCGGCCCGCCTTCGCGGGCCTCCTCACGTTGGGGGGGAGTGAGGTGTTAAACTCCCCCCCATACATCACAGAGAGGCGCGCGTGGAACACTACGCGCCACCATCTCGGGTCCGTACAATAGGGGGCGACGGATGTCCCCAGATCCGTCGCCCCTGGACCCATTTAGGGGGGCTGGAAGAGGGCGTTATCCGCCCTCCGCCGACGCCCGGTGCGCCTGCTGCGGGCAGGGTGCGCGGAAGATATCTCCCGCTCCCTTTCCGCAGCCTCCTTCTGCGACATGACTGTTTCGCAGAAGGATACCACCGCGTCCCAGGACCCCTCGCTGCCGACCATCGACTCGACCACGGCCGGCAGCGATAGGTCACTGCCTACTTCTGAGACGAGGACACGACGCGGCTCCTCCCAAGCGGCACATTCTGCCAGCGTATGCCGCGCCGTGTCCTCCCGGCAGTCGACGCAGTGGTGACACCGGGCGTCCGGCTCCCTGTTTATGCGACACAGGTACTTCCCGAAGCAACCATGCCCCGAGAGCACCTGCGTCGCCCGAAACGACAGGGAGCCGTGCCTCCTCCCGAGCCAGGGCCCGAGTACTGGCCGGACCGCCTCGACGGTGGCGAGGCCGGCGGTAGGGCGTGAAAGCCTGTCCTGCCAGCTCGCCACCAGGGCTGCGCGGAGCTGCGACCGACGAAGCTCCATGTGTCGCTCCGTCAGTCGCTCGCCTCGCTCCCGCGCTTCCTCGCGCCACCGATACAGTGACGCGAGTACTTTCGCCTCGAGGTCCCACGGTGGGGATCCAGCCAGTACACAGGCCGCCTCGTAGGAGACCGTGCGATATCCCTTGATGACTCTGACGGCCATCGCTCGCTGCGGTCTTCGCAGAACAGCGATGCTGCCGGCCGTCAGGTCAGCCGCCCAGATTGGGGCCCCATACAGGGCCATGGATCGCACGATCCCCACGTAAAGCCGCCTACAGGCGGCGCTCGGGCCCCCCAGATTGGGAAGCAGCGTTGACAGCGCCCCAGCCGCGCCCATCAACTTGGGCGCCAGCCGCCGGAAGTGGGGGCCGAAGTCCCACCGGCTGTCGAGCACCAATCCCAGATATTTCATGGTGGACTCGACAGCGATCCGACACCCCCCGACCACGATGTGTGATCCGGCCGGCGGCGCCCGCCGGGGGCCATGAAAGGCCATGGCCTCCGACTTGTTGAGGGCTACCTCCAGGCCTAGGCGCCGTATGCGGCTCACCACCTGTGAAACCGCAGCCGTCGCCAGCAACGCTGCCTCCCTGTACGAGCTCCCCCGGGCCGTGACCAGCGTGTCATCCGCATAACACGTCAGTTCCACGCCCGGCGGGAGCTCGCCCCTCAGCACCCAGTCGTACCCGATGTTCCACAGGAG
This sequence comes from Aporophyla nigra, assembly GCA_947507805.1. Taxonomy (NCBI): domain Eukaryota; kingdom Metazoa; phylum Arthropoda; class Insecta; order Lepidoptera; family Noctuidae; genus Aporophyla; species Aporophyla nigra. Next base: position 254,277 of record OX382319.1, read on the forward strand.
CGGGCCAACGACCGAGCCCTGTGGAACACCGCACGACATGCGGCGCTGGTTTCCGCCATCACGTCCCATGTAGGTGACACCCCTATCCTCGAGATAAGCCCCAACGATGTGGCAGAGGTAGAGAGGCACCCGATGGTACAGCAGTGCCTCCCGAATGCAGCTCCAAGGCAGGGTGTTGAAGGCGTTGGAAATGTCCAAGGACACCGCCAACATCACCCCACCCTGGGATACTGCTTCCTCTGCCAGGACTCTCACACGCGATATTGCGTGGATGGTGGAGCGCCCGTGCCGAAAGCCAAACTGGCTCTCGGCCAGGTCAGGCCCCTCTCTGCACAAGTGGTGGACGAGGCGGGCAGCGATAATTCGCTCGAATAATTTCCCGACCTCGTCCAGCAACACTATGGGCCTGTACGCGGACGGTGAGTCCGCTGGGCGCCCCGCCTTCTTGAGCAGGACCAGACGACCTGATTTCCACAAACTGGGAAACCGGCCCTGCTCAAGGCACGCTGTGAAGAGTCCTCTCAGTTGGGGCTCTAGCTCCTTCAGAGCGAGGGCCAACGCGCAGCCGTGTATACCGTCGGGCCCCGGAGCCACGTTCTTGGTCCGGAGCCGCAACACGGCCGCCCCCATCTCTCCTTGTGTCACTTCTGGGACGCTGATGGCGTTCCCTTCTGTAGGCTCTGCGGCTGTGGGCAAAGCCATCGGCGGCGGAGTGTGCTCCGCTCTTGCTGGGAAGAGGGCTGCGACGACCTCCTCCAGCAGCTCTGGTTGGAGACTCTCCGTGAGTGGAGGCGCCGCGGCTCGAAGTTTCCCTCGAACCGCCCGATAGGGGCGCCCCCACGGATCTCCGTCGAGAGTCTCCAACATCTCCTCCCTAGCTCGCGTCTTCGCTTCGCCGATGGCCAGCCACAGAGCCTCCTTCGCCGCGCGGTACACCTCATACAGCGCGGCTTCTTCGTCAGGGACCCGACGACGTCTCCTGCGGTAGTGGGTGTACTGGCGCCTGACCGACACGCAGGCGACACGTAGCCGCGCGATCTCGGCAGACCACCAGTACACCTGGCGCCTCGCTGAATGCGTGTGGACGCGGGGCATGGACGCGTCGCAGATGTGCGTCATCGCCCCGCGGAACCACAGCGCCCCCTCTTCGACGTCGACGGGTCCGTCCGTTGCCGACTCCCGGCTCCAGGCCTGGACAATAGCAGCCTCCTCGAGAAGTTCCCTGTCGATGCGCTTACGCGCCCAGCGCGGGCCGTCCATTCGCGGGGCCGATGGACGACGGTCGCCGGTGGTCTGGGTGGAGACGTCGAACCGGATATATCTGTGATCCGACAACGTCTCCACCTCCACAGCGACACGCCAGTCGTGGACACGGCTTGCGACAGCAGGGCTTGCAAACGAGACGTCCACTATAGATCCGCCCCGCTGCCGCACGCACGTGTGGACCGAGCCCCGGTTTAGGACAACCAGGCCGGTCGTGACCGCCCACTCTTCCAGCGCCTCGCCCCTAGCGTCGGTCACCGGAGATCCCCACGCCGATGACTTGGCGTTGAGATCCCCTAGTAACAGCACAGGGCGAGGGTGGAGTCGGCCTACGACGGCGCCCAACTCGACAAGGAAGTTCTCGAAGTCGGCGAGGCTCTTGTTGGGCGAGAAATACGCCCCAACCGTGCCAATGCCGTCCGCGAGGGCGGCTACCCAGCCGTGACCTCGGGACGGGTTGACAAGAGCCCCGCCAATTATGGCCACCGAACCGTCCAAGTCTCCCACCCAGTTATCTCTGGGGGGGACAAAGTACGGCTCGGCGACCACAGCCACGTCGATCGACCACGCTGCCATGCTCTGGAGCAAGAGGTCCTGAGCTCTGGCAGCGTGGTTGATATTGCCCTGGAGGAAATGGTAAGGCGCCATTATACGCAGTCCATTCCCTCCACAGCACCATTCCTAGGCCGGGAGTCGGCCGTTGAGCACCCAGGCTGAGGGGGGGGCAAAGAGCCCCCGGCAGCCTTGGCACCCCTTCTTCGCCTCCGCTTTTTGCCCTTTTTAGTGGGCGCACCACAGGCTTTGCCACCCGCTCTGTGCCCAGCGGGCCTCCCTGCAGCAGCACAAAGGCTGCAGTTTGGTGCGGCGGAGCACTGGGTGGCCTTGTGGCCGGGCTGACCGCAGCGATAACACTGCTCGCTGCGGTCTATTTCTGCGGTGCACCTTGCCCGGACATGCCCCATATCCAGGCAACGGAAACACCGCAAAGCCCTGGGTTGCAGCAGCTTGACTCTCGCTGCAACCCACCCCACCAACAGACGCCCAGCGTCGGCGACCTTATTGGCCGCCGCCACCGGACACTTCACCCAGATCGCGCCGAGCCCGGAAGAGTCGGCGCGGATCTCGCCTGTGCGGACATCGTCAGCCAGACACCCACCGACCCTGGCGACGGCCGCCGCGACCTCAGCCGGGGTCGTCGAGTCGTCCAGGCCGTCGACGCGCAACTCGCTCGTCTTCATGGGCCTGGACACCCGAACGTCCTCCGGGTTGAGGACCTCCTTCAGTTTGGCGGCCAAAATGTCCGCCTTTTCACTGCTACCGGCACCGGAAACCTGCAGCAGCCGCGCCCCTGTAATGGCCGGCCTCAGAATGAAGCCGGACGGTGTGCCAAGGTCAGGGAATGCGACCTTGGCCTTCGCCTCCGCAAGGACCGCCTTATAAGAGAGGCCCCTCTCGACAGCTCCCGGCTGCAGAGTAATTACCACAGCCGCGGAGCGTGGGGCTGTCGCCCTAGGCGGCCCCTGGGTCTTCCTTCTGGCTGGCGCCGGTGCTCTTGCGGGAGCTGGCGGTGCCGCCTTCTTCTTTTTCTTCCTTTTGACGACCGTCGTCCAGGCCTCCGTAGAAGGTCCGGACGCAGTCGCCGAGGGAGCACTCGGAGATGCCGCCACCTGGGAAGTGGGCGCGGCCTTTGCGGGCTTTCTAGCCGCATCCGCGGGCTTTGCGGCCCCAACTGCGGGCATTTTGGTCCCCTTCCCTGACTGTCTGGGCTCAGTCATGGCCACTGCCTCCTTCCTCCGCTTGTCCGCAGCGAGCGGTGGGCGGAGGGTTTCGGCTGGGAGGAGCCTCGGCTCTATGGCCTCTAGCCGAGCCCCCACCATCTGCCCGCACTGCACCATGCAGATGCGAGCGATCTTCTCGACCTCTGCATCCGCAAGTGCAGGGGCCGATGAG
>OX382319.1:264989-269989 GCA_947507805.1 Aporophyla nigra
TGTCGAGTGTACGCGTTATATAATAAAACATAACACGTACACTCTCCACTCTCATTTGTTGTATAAATAAAATAAAAAAAATTGATCCCACCGCAGTATGAGGGACGAATGTGTTGACGAACACGTCCAACGGTACTCGTGGTGCGGGTTTTTAGACCAGTCTGCATACCGTGCGAGGACGCGACGCGAGAACGACACTCGCGCGTCTCCAGTTTCACCGGGAGCGCGACGCGAGCGCACCGCGTCTAGCCGACGACGGCGCACTCGGCGTCACGCGTGTCCCGGCGACAGGGAAGCGCGAGCGTTTCGATTCTCTCTCTATTGTGCGTTGTTGTTTTGAAGACAACCACCATTTTGTGTATGTTTTTGTTTTTGGATTGATATTCACGTGTGCGCGCGTCGTGTACTTTGTTCAAGATACACGCTTAGCGTACGAACGTTAATGATCCTTCCGCAGGTTCCCCTACGGAAACCTTGTTACGACTTTTACTTCCTCTAAATGATCAAGTTTGGTCAACTTCCCAGCAACGCCGACGGCCGTGAAGCCACCGCGTGTCGGTCCGAAGACCTCACTAAATCATTCAATCGGTAGTAGCGACGGGCGGTGTGTACAAAGGGCAGGGACGTAATCAACGCGAGCTTATGACTCGCGCTTACTAGGAATTCCTCGTTTATGGGGGATAATTGCAAACCCCAATCCCCAGCACGAAGGAGTTTCAGCGGGTTGCCCGGGCCTCTAGGCCAGGGAGAACATGCTGATTCCTTCAGTGTAGCGCGCGTGCGGCCCAGGACATCTAAGGGCATCACAGACCTGTTATTGCTCAATCTCGTGCGGCTCGAAGCCGCCGGTCCCTCTAAGAAGAATTTTAATACGTCGCCAGTGAGTTGCACGACCGAAGCCGAGCACACCTAAATGACGACGCCTATTTAGCAGGCTAGAGTCTCGTTCGTTACCGGAATTAACCAGACAAATCGCTCCACCAACTAAGAACGGCCATGCACCACCACCCACCGAATCAAGAAAGAGCTGTTAATCTGTCAATCCTTCCGGTGTCCGGGCCTGGTGAGATTTCCCGTGTTGAGTCAAATTAAGCCGCAGGCTCCACTCCTGGTGGTGCCCTTCCGTCAATTCCTTTAAGTTTCAGCTTTGCAACCATACTCCCCCCGGAGTCCAAAATCTTTGGTTTCCCGGAAGCTGCCCGCCGAGCCATTGTAGTAACGTCGGCGGATCGCTAGATGACATATTTACGGTTAGAACTAGGGCGGTATCTAATCGCCTTCGAACCTCTAACTTTCGTTCTTGATTGATGAAAACACCTTTGGCAAATGCTTTCGCTGATGTTCGTCTTGCGACGATCCAAGAATTTCACCTCTAACGTCGCAATACGAATGCCCCCAGTTATCCCTATTAATCATTACCTCGGAGTTCTGAAAACCAACAAAATAGAACCGAGATCATATTCTATTATTCCATGCACGAAATATTCAAGCAGCATTTTGAGCCCGCTTTGAGCACTCTAATTTGTTCAAAGTAAAATTGTCGGCCCACCTCGACACTCATTGAAGAGCACCGCGATAGGATTTTGATATTGAACCGACGTTTGACCGACGGCTCACCGACGATATGCTCCGCAAACGTGTCAGTATCACCGCGGATGCGGTGCACCGACAGCGCGGCGCACAAATGCAACTACGAGCTTTTTAACCGCAACAATTTTAGTATACGCTATTGGAGCTGGAATTACCGCGGCTGCTGGCACCAGACTTGCCCTCCAATTGTTCCTCGTTAAAATATTTAAAGTGTACTCATTCCGATTACGAGGCCTCGTAAGAGTCCCGTATCGTTATTTTTCGTCACTACCTCCCCGTGCCGGGAGTGGGTAATTTGCGCGCCTGCTGCCTTCCTTGGATGTGGTAGCCGTTTCTCAGGCTCCCTCTCCGGAATCGAACCCTGATTCCCCGTTACCCGTGACAACCATGGTAGTCGCAGAAACTACCATCGAAAGTTGATAAGGCAGACATTTGAAAGATGCGTCGCCGGTACTGGACCATGCGATCGGCAAAAGTTATCCAGATTCATCAAAATTAACGACTTCGGACGCGAGGCCCTCCGTCGATTGGTTTTGATCTAATAAAAGCACTCATCCCATCACTGGTCAGAGTTCTGATTGCATGTATTAGCTCTAGAATTACCACAGTTATCCAAGTAACTGAGTAAGATCTAAGGAACCAAAACTGATATATTGAGCCATTCGCGGTATCGCCTTAATACGGCTTGCACTGAGACATGCATGGCTTAATCTTTGAGACAAGCATATAACTACTGGCAGGATCAACCAGGGAGCTTCGTTTGTAAGAGAGATCGTCACGCGCCCCGCGCACCGACACCGGCGGGTGTCGAAGGCGAAGGCGCGTATACGAAAAGTCCTCAATTCCCGAGCGTTCACGATCGTAAAGACGCAAAACGCAAACGGGCGAGCTCTGTGTTTTTTCGTTAGAATTTTTGGGTCGCACGCGCTGTCCCCTGGACGCATATATCTCAACGCGCCAGACGACGCTGCGCGCGCATAAGGGCGTTGACGTTCATAATGTTGTTTAAGCACCATGAACAGAAAAGCCCCCATGTCGAACGTTCGTACCGAGACGAGTTCACGTGTGTATAAATCTGTTAACACATTCGTTGAAAATCATTTACGATTCCGCCCGGAATCTATAGAGCGCCTCACATGATGGTCTTATTTATATAAGAGCATAGGAACCGACGTGACGAACACAAGACGCGTCCGAGCGCCGGTAGACGTCACGCCGTTCAAATTGTTTCATACAACGACCGTTACACTGTAACACGAAAACGCATAAAATACGATCCGTCGGTCCACACAGTTTTCATTGTCCTCTCTCTCTCAGTGAAGAAGTGCGCGTCTGTCGCGAACACCGACCACCACACCAACGGGAGACAGAGTCTTGGTGTTAGTTGATATTTCGTATCAGTCGTCGTCTCGTTCTATCCCTCTCCAACACCCCGCGCGCCAACCGAACAGCACACCAACCGCAAACACTTAAAACACTGTAAGAAACCACAACAACAAACAAGTTATCGTCGGGTAACAACATGTAGAAAGCGTTATTAGTTTAGCACACCGCGAAGCAGCGCATGTAGTGTATAAATACACACACTCTGACGACACACAACACCAAAACACAACAACACACCTTTTTACCTCGTCGATCCACATCCCGTCGAACGCGGCAAGCAAGCAGCAAGCACAAACGCGACCTTTTCATCTATCTGTTGTCACCACTCTGACAATTTCTCTCTCAGTAGTTCGTCGCCCGGCGCCGCTCGGTCCTCACTCGGACGTCGCGTCGCAAGACATCTATGTGAAGCTAAGAATCGATACGATCGGGCGTCTCGGACACCACGAGTGATCGCCACAAGCAGAGTGTGCGTAGATGGTGATGTATGATCTCAGAACACCCAATCCCCGTGACCCACGACACGGGGGTGGTCCTGAAAACCCCCCTCCCCCCCCCCCCCCCCCTCCCCCCCCCTCAGGTGTCACCCTAATGAATTTTATTACATCGACAATCAAACAAAACCAAGCACTTTCCTACTACCCTATCATCGAACCAACATCCCCCTCAGCCCCCCCCCCCCCCCCCCCCCCACAGCCCCCCAACAGCCCCCCAACCGCTAACCTAACCTAACTAAACCATTCTCCCGCAGGGCGAACCCTAGATGTCTCCAACCCCCCCCCCCCCCCCCCCCCCCCCCCCTTATATATATATATATATAAATAAAATACAAGACGGTAGAGTACTCAGAGCGTAGAGCTTCTCGCCGGAGACGGTCTGTCGTGCGCGCACCTAGATTAGTTCGTGTATTAAAACGGGGGGTCCCGTTCGCGTATTAAACAGCATGGCAGGTAGAGCTTATTTGGGGATTCGTTCGATATCGGGTCGACATAGAGAACGCGGTCTATGTGTAATGATTATGATATCTTTAAACGAGCAATTCTTGTAAATGTATACTTTATGATTCAACTTTATCTATAATCAACTTAAACATGAAATACTAAAATTTAAATTTAACAAAAAGAAATGAATACCGAGCGAATCTCGGGCATCCAGGTACTGATTATGATACACGTATCATCGTTAATGCGCACCTTGTCTGGCGGTGGCGGTGGTGGTGTGTGCTGCCGAGCGCGCTCGCCGGAGACGGTCTGTCGTGCGCGCACCTAGACTAGTTCGTGTATTAAATCGGGCTAACCTAACCTAACCTAAACCTAACCTGAACCTAACCTAACCTAACCTAACCTAACCTAACCTAACCTAACTAAACCATTCCCCCGCAGGGCGAACCCTAGATGTCTCCAACCCCCCCCCCCCCCCCCCCCCCCTTATATATATATATATATATATATAAATAAAATACAAGACGGTAGAGTACTCAGAGCGTAGAGCTTCTCGCCGGAGACGGTCTGTCGTGCGCGCACCTAGATTAGTTCGTGTATTAAAACGGGGGGTCCCGTTCGCGTATTAAACAGCATGGCAGGTAGAGCTTATTTGGGGATTCGTTCGATATCGGGTCGACATAGAGAACGCGGTCTATGTGTAATGATTATGATATCTTTAAACGAGCAATTCTTGTAAATGTATACTTTATGATTCAACTTTATCTATAATCAACTTAAAAATGAAATACTAAAATTTAAATTTAACAAAAAGAAATGAATACCGAGCGAATCTCGGGCATCCAGGTACTGATTATGATACACGTATCATCGTTAATGTGCACCTTGTCTGGCGGTGGCGGTGGTGGTGTGTGCTGCCGAGCGCGCTCGCCGGAGACGGTCTGTCGTGCGCGCACCTAGACTAGTTCGTGTATTAAATCGGGCTAACCTAACCTAACCCAACCTAACCTAACCTAAACCTAACCTGAACCTAACCTAACCTAACCTAACCTAACTAAACCATTCCCCCGCAGGGCGAACCCT
>OX382319.1:274989-277489 GCA_947507805.1 Aporophyla nigra
GCCTTTTACGCATGGTCTCCAACGAAGGAGACCACCATTCGTATCCTCTCGCTTTCTTGCCGTCCCCATGCGTACCTAGGCATTCACCCGCCGTCCACGCGATGATTCGCGTGAACTCCTTGCATACAATCGACGCATTCTTCCTCCAGTCAATCCTGCCCACACGTTCGTGGATCATCGCCTGGAATCGGTCCCAGTCCACGCCGCGTTCCCGGAACTTTACCGGGGCCACCGACGGCTCCTCGATCGGAGCGGCGCCACGAGTCCGTGCCCCACATATTTCGAATGTGATGAGACGGTGGTCGCTGTAGCTGGCATGCTCATGCACGGTCCAGTCAGCGACCACAACACCTCTCGTCGCGAAGGTTACGTCAATGTTGGACTCCCCATTGGCAGTGGCGAAGGTTGGTGGCTGGTCTGCACGGTTGTGCACCACCAAGTTGTGGGCCAACAGGAAGCCCTCCATTTGTTCTCGACGACGTGCCACTTCACGGCCCCTACCGACATAATGGCGTGGCATGCAGTGCCACATAGGTGAGTGCGCGTTGGTGTCGGCCCCCACGAGCACACGGTGTCCCTTCAGGTTGTCCAGTACCCTGGTAAGGTGCTCCAGGTGGGTTGAAATGTCCTCAGAGTACTGGAAGTATGCGCTGACTAGGTAGGCCTGTCTCCCTCTCCAGTCCACATGGGTCACCATGCAGTGACTGGTTGACAGGTGGTGCAGCACCGCACATACCACGTCCAGGCGCGGCAGGTAAATTCCTGCCTTGGGGAGTGATCCCCCAGGCAGAAGTAGTTGGCCCATGCGCGTGACGGAAAATTGCTGCGCAGCGTACGGCTCCTGCACCAGGACGACGTCGAGTCCCAAGTCTGCGGCGATCGCAGGGAGCTCCGAAGTAGCGACGGCCGAGCCCTGCAGGTTGAGTTGCCCTATGGTTAGGTTATCCATAGTTGGTGCTATTAACTGACCTCTTCTCGGCGTGGGCTCGGGCGGGGCAGTCCCTGGAGGCAGTGCGGTGTGAGCTGGCCTCCTTGCTGCGGAACCTCTTGCAGGTTGCGCATACTGGGTTCTTGGTCTGGCACTCTTCGCTTTTGTGCCCTTCCTCGCCGCAGTTGCCGCACACCATCGCCTTCGCTCTGCAGTACTTCTCCGGGTGCCCATACTGCTGGCATCTGCTGCAGCAGGTGACGTCCACAAAGTCGGTCACCTCCACCACGTCCCAGCCGATGTAAATGCGTTCGCGGTCAATGAGGACCCGGCGCAGTTCGTGGGACGCCCGGCAGACCCACTTGGTCCTGCCATTATGCCGGTTTTTTTTAAAAATCGGTTGTAGATCGCTAGCCACCTTCTCCTGAGTCCACGTAGTGTCCTCTTGCAGATTCTGTTCCACCAATTCTCGGATGACATCGGCCGTGGTGGCCCCCTTATCGATCCCTGTGAGTGCAATTAGGGGCTGCCTGGTGTTTGGCTCCGCCGTGCGCAGGGTTGCCGGGACCGCCTTCCGCAGGGCAGTAGCCGCTACCGCGGAGGTCGTCTGCACTACTATTCCCGCATTCCCCACCCTTCTAAGGCCCGCCACTTGAATGCCCAGTGAGGCCGGATTTACTGCTGTGCGCAGGGCCTCCTTCGTAGCGTCGGATGTTTTGAGGACCTCTTTTTGGTCCTCGGCGGGGTAGATGGCGACTGATGGGCCCGGTGGGCGCGCAATAGGCACCGGATCAATGTTCTTGCCCAGGCGGAGCGCATTGGCGAACGATGTCTTGGATCCTTGGGCGGCATCTGATGGGGGGGGGCGCATACGACGTTGTCATCCGCTCAGCTCTCATGTTTGCCGCCGCTAGCCGCAGCGTGAGGTGTACGATGACCGCCGCAACCCGTTCGGTATGGAAACCGATAGTAGCCAACTCGTCCTTATTTAATTTGGAGGTCTTCGACCTCACTGCTTCCATAATGCCGCGCGTAGACGCCGTCGCCAGCCCTGCTAGCGACTCAACCGAGGCCGTAGCGAGTGGGTCGACTTCACAGGACAACATTTTACTGTCGCCCTCCTTCACCTGCTCCCTCTCCTTGTCCTTCCCCTCTTCACATGGGGTCGGTGGGGGTGAGTTGGGGGGCCGGGTCAATAGTCCTCCAATAGGGGGCACGTCTGCGCGCAGCGCCCTTTTACCCACGACGCGACGTCGCACGGCTTCCTGCACTTCTTCCGGCGAGCTAAGAATGCGCTTCTTACCGGTAGCTGCAGGTGCGGGGGGCGTCGCCAGGTCCACCAGGAGCTCCGTCTGGAGCGGGGTGCTCACCGCCTGTGGTGGGGTGCGCGCAAGGGCCGCCTTTGGGGTGAATCCACCCTCCAGGCGCATCTCCGCCAGCACCCTTAGTTCCTCCGCCTTCTTCTCCATCTCTTGCTCCACCAGTTCCATGTGGAGTCGCTCCGCCTCCTCCTCATCCGCCATATTTATGGTGGGAGATGTTCGATGCACTACGGTAAGTATAACGATTCAC
>OX382319.1:282489-302489 GCA_947507805.1 Aporophyla nigra
AGGGCAGGGACGTAATCAACGCGAGCTTATGACTCGCGCTTACTAGGAATTCCTCGTTTATGGGGGATAATTGCAAACCCCAATCCCCAGCACGAAGGAGTTTCAGCGGGTTGCCCGGGCCTCTAGGCCAGGGAGAACATGCTGATTCCTTCAGTGTAGCGCGCGTGCGGCCCAGGACATCTAAGGGCATCACAGACCTGTTATTGCTCAATCTCGTGCGGCTCGAAGCCGCCGGTCCCTCTAAGAAGAATTTTAATACGTCGCCAGTGAGTTGCACGACCGAAGCCGAGCACACCTAAATGACGACGCCTATTTAGCAGGCTAGAGTCTCGTTCGTTACCGGAATTAACCAGACAAATCGCTCCACCAACTAAGAACGGCCATGCACCACCACCCACCGAATCAAGAAAGAGCTGTTAATCTGTCAATCCTTCCGGTGTCCGGGCCTGGTGAGATTTCCCGTGTTGAGTCAAATTAAGCCGCAGGCTCCACTCCTGGTGGTGCCCTTCCGTCAATTCCTTTAAGTTTCAGCTTTGCAACCATACTCCCCCCGGAGTCCAAAATCTTTGGTTTCCCGGAAGCTGCCCGCCGAGCCATTGTAGTAACGTCGGCGGATCGCTAGATGACATATTTACGGTTAGAACTAGGGCGGTATCTAATCGCCTTCGAACCTCTAACTTTCGTTCTTGATTGATGAAAACACCTTTGGCAAATGCTTTCGCTGATGTTCGTCTTGCGACGATCCAAGAATTTCACCTCTAACGTCGCAATACGAATGCCCCCAGTTATCCCTATTAATCATTACCTCGGAGTTCTGAAAACCAACAAAATAGAACCGAGATCATATTCTATTATTCCATGCACGAAATATTCAAGCAGCATTTTGAGCCCGCTTTGAGCACTCTAATTTGTTCAAAGTAAAATTGTCGGCCCACCTCGACACTCATTGAAGAGCACCGCGATAGGATTTTGATATTGAACCGACGTTTGACCGACGGCTCACCGACGATATGCTCCGCAAACGTGTCAGTATCACCGCGGATGCGGTGCACCGACAGCGCGGCGCACAAATGCAACTACGAGCTTTTTAACCGCAACAATTTTAGTATACGCTATTGGAGCTGGAATTACCGCGGCTGCTGGCACCAGACTTGCCCTCCAATTGTTCCTCGTTAAAATATTTAAAGTGTACTCATTCCGATTACGAGGCCTCGTAAGAGTCCCGTATCGTTATTTTTCGTCACTACCTCCCCGTGCCGGGAGTGGGTAATTTGCGCGCCTGCTGCCTTCCTTGGATGTGGTAGCCGTTTCTCAGGCTCCCTCTCCGGAATCGAACCCTGATTCCCCGTTACCCGTGACAACCATGGTAGTCGCAGAAACTACCATCGAAAGTTGATAAGGCAGACATTTGAAAGATGCGTCGCCGGTACTGGACCATGCGATCGGCAAAAGTTATCCAGATTCATCAAAATTAACGACTTCGGACGCGAGGCCCTCCGTCGATTGGTTTTGATCTAATAAAAGCACTCATCCCATCACTGGTCAGAGTTCTGATTGCATGTATTAGCTCTAGAATTACCACAGTTATCCAAGTAACTGAGTAAGATCTAAGGAACCAAAACTGATATATTGAGCCATTCGCGGTATCGCCTTAATACGGCTTGCACTGAGACATGCATGGCTTAATCTTTGAGACAAGCATATAACTACTGGCAGGATCAACCAGGGAGCTTCGTTTGTAAGAGAGATCGTCACGCGCCCCGCGCACCGACACCGGCGGGTGTCGAAGGCGAAGGCGCGTATACGAAAAGTCCTCAATTCCCGAGCGTTCACGATCGTAAAGACGCAAAACGCAAACGGGCGAGCTCTGTGTTTTTTCGTTAGAATTTTTGGGTCGCACGCGCTGTCCCCTGGACGCATATATCTCAACGCGCCAGACGACGCTGCGCGCGCATAAGGGCGTTGACGTTCATAATGTTGTTTAAGCACCATGAACAGAAAAGCCCCCATGTCGAACGTTCGTACCGAGACGAGTTCACGTGTGTATAAATCTGTTAACACATTCGTTGAAAATCATTTACGATTCCGCCCGGAATCTATAGAGCGCCTCACATGATGGTCTTATTTATATAAGAGCATAGGAACCGACGTGACGAACACAAGACGCGTCCGAGCGCCGGTAGACGTCACGCCGTTCAAATTGTTTCATACAACGACCGTTACACTGTAACACGAAAACGCATAAAATACGATCCGTCGGTCCACACAGTTTTCATTGTCCTCTCTCTCTCAGTGAAGAAGTGCGCGTCTGTCGCGAACACCGACCACCACACCAACGGGAGACAGAGTCTTGGTGTTAGTTGATATTTCGTATCAGTCGTCGTCTCGTTCTATCCCTCTCCAACACCCCGCGCGCCAACCGAACAGCACACCAACCGCAAACACTTAAAACACTGTAAGAAACCACAACAACAAACAAGTTATCGTCGGGTAACAACATGTAGAAAGCGTTATTAGTTTAGCACACCGCGAAGCAGCGCATGTAGTGTATAAATACACACACTCTGACGACACACAACACCAAAACACAACAACACACCTTTTTACCTCGTCGATCCACATCCCGTCGAACGCGGCAAGCAAGCAGCAAGCACAAACGCGACCTTTTCATCTATCTGTTGTCACCACTCTGACAATTTCTCTCTCAGTAGTTCGTCGCCCGGCGCCGCTCGGTCCTCACTCGGACGTCGCGTCGCAAGACATCTATGTGAAGCTAAGAATCGATACGATCGGGCGTCTCGGACACCACGAGTGATCGCCACAAGCAGAGTGTGCGTAGATGGTGATGTATGATCTCAGAACACCCAATCCCCGTGACCCACGACACGGGGGTGGTCCTGAAAACCCCCCTCCCCCCCCCCCCCCCCCCCTCAGGTGTCACCCTAATGAATTTTATTACATCGACAATCAAACAAAACCAAGCACTTTCCTACTACCCTATCATCGAACCAACATCCCCCTCAGCCCCCCCCCCCCCCCCCACAGCCCCCCAACAGCCCCCCAACCGCTAACCTAACCTAACCAAACCATTCTCCCGCAGGGCGAACCCTAGATGTCTCCAACCCCCCCCCCCCCCCCCCCCTTATATATATATATATATAAATAAAATACAAGACGGTAGAGTACTCAGAGCGTAGAGCTTCTCGCCGGAGACGGTCTGTCGTGCGCGCACCTAGATTAGTTCGTGTATTAAAACGGGGGGTCCCGTTCGCGTATTAAACAGCATGGCAGGTAGAGCTTATTTGGGGATTCGTTCGATATCGGGTCGACATAGAGAACGCGGTCTATGTGTAATGATTATGATATCTTTAAACGAGCAATTCTTGTAAATGTATACTTTATGATTCAACTTTATCTATAATCAACTTAAACATGAAATACTAAAATTTAAATTTAACAAAAAGAAATGAATACCGAGCGAATCTCGGGCATCCAGGTACTGATTATGATACACGTATCATCGTTAATGCGCACCTTGTCTGGCGGTGGCGGTGGTGGTGTGTGCTGCCGAGCGCGCTCGCCGGAGACGGTCTGTCGTGCGCGCACCTAGACTAGTTCGTGTATTAAATCGGGCTAACCTAACCTAACCTAAACCTAACCTGAACCTAACCTTTTTTTTTTTTTTTTTTTTTTTTTTTTTTTTTTTTTTTTTTATTTTTTTTTTTTTTGTCGTGGAGAAATGCTCATGCATACTGCGCTACTAAGGGGAAATAGCGCAGTTATGTGGGACTTCAACCCACTAAAACTCCACGGTGTCCTCCTACACCGCTTATGGCGGGAACACGGGAACGAAAAAACTCTTCCGCGAACCCGCCACGGCTGTCCGTCGCCGGACCCACCTCTGGGGGATACCCCCATTCACGGCGCGCATGAACACATAACACGCCGTGACCACCCCGGGGACCAATTAGCATATAGGCGCCAGACGACCCCTTGAATGACACCCTTGGTCCCCCTGCGACGGGTCAGGACTGTGGCCCCGCCGCCTACCAGTTTTCGGCCGCAGGGGATAGGGAGAGTGGCCAACGCTATACCAACACTCCTCTTCCCCTGCGGCCCCACCGCGTCCGCCACCGGACGGTGGCGACCCCGTTCAGGCCGCGGTAGGTAGGGAGAGCGGCGCACCTCAATACCGGCACTCCTCTCCCACCGCGGCCTCCAACCCTCGCGATGTCGCCAAACGACACCGCGTTGGCCGCTACGTCGTCGGCTTTGAGCGGAAAAGCCCTGACGAGCGGCCCCTCCTCGGGTTCCTCTTAGCTTCACCGTGGGGTTCTAAACCACGGCTACTGAGCCCCCCCGCCTCGTCAATGCGGGAACCCACTGGGGGGGAACCTGAACCTAACCTAACCTAACCTAACCTTTTTTTTTTTTTTTTTTGATCACGAGGTGGAAATCCTCATGGATGTCCTCCGCCCTGGGGTGGGCGGAGGGGTCTGTCAGACTCTTACTGACTAAAACCACCCCGGTGTTCCGTCCCACACCTACGTCGGGGACCACGGGAACCAATATGTCTTCCGCGATCCCCGACTGGTGCCGGCCCGCCTTTGCGGGCCTCCTCACGTTGGGGGGGAGTGAGGTGTTGAACTCCCCCCCATACATCACAGAGAGGCGCGCGTGGAACACTACGCGCCACCATCTCGGGTCCGTACAATAGGGGGCGACGGATGTCCCCAGATCCGTCGCCCCTGGACCCATTTAGGGGGGCTGGAAGAGGGCGTTATCCGCCCTCCGCCGACGCCCGGTGCGCCTGCTGCGGGCAGGGTGCGCGGAAGATATCTCCCGCTCCCTTTCCGCAGCCTCCTTCTGCGACATGACTGTTTCGCAGAAGGATACCACCGCGTCCCAGGACCCCTCGCTGCCGACCATCGACTCGACCACGGCCGGCAGCGATAGGTCACTGCCTACTTCTGAGACGAGGACACGACGCGGCTCCTCCCAAGCGGCACATTCTGCCAGCGTATGCCGCGCCGTGTCCTCCCGGCAGTCGACGCAGTGGTGACACCGGGCGTCCGGCTCCCTGTTTATGCGACACAGGTACTTCCCGAAGCAACCATGCCCCGAGAGCACCTGCGTCGCCCGAAACGACAGGGAGCCGTGCCTCCTCCCGAGCCAGGGCCCGAGTACCGGCCGGACCGCCTCGACGGTGGCGAGGCCGGCGGTAGGGCGTGAAAGCCTGTCCTGCCAGCTCGCCACCAGGGCTGCGCGGAGCTGCGACCGACGAAGCTCCATGTGTCGCTCCGTCAGTCGCTCGCCTCGCTCCCGCGCTTCCTCGCGCCACCGATACAGTGACGCGAGTACTTTCGCCTCGAGGTCCCACGGTGGGGATCCAGCCAGTACACAGGCCGCCTCGTAGGAGACCGTGCGATATCCCCTGATGACTCTGACGGCCATCGCTCGCTGCGGTCTTCGCAGAACAGCGATGCTGCCGGCCGTCAGGTCAGCCGCCCAGATTGGGGCCCCATACAGGGCCATGGATCGCACGATCCCCACGTAAAGCCGCCTACAGGCGGCGCTCGGGCCCCCCAGATTGGGAAGCAGCGTTGACAGCGCCCCAGCCGCGCCCATCAACTTGGGCGCCAGCCGCCGGAAGTGGGGGCCGAAGTCCCACCGGCTGTCGAGCACCAATCCCAGATATTTCATGGTGGACTCGACAGCGATCCGACACCCCCCGACCACGATGTGTGATCCGGCCGGCGGCGCCCGCCGGGGGCCATGAAAGGCCATGGCCTCCGACTTGTTGAGGGCTACCTCCAGGCCTAGGCGCCGTATGCGGCTCACCACCTGTGAAACCGCAGCCGTCGCCAGCAACGCTGCCTCCCTGTACGAGCTCCCCCGGGCCGTGACCAGCGTGTCATCTGCATAACACGTCAGTTCCACGCCCGGCGGGAGCTCGCCCCTCAGCACCCAGTCGTACCCGATGTTCCACAGGAGCGGGCCAACGACCGAGCCCTGTGGAACACCGCACGACATGCGGCGCTGGTTTCCGCCATCACGTCCCATGTAGGTGACACCCCTATCCTCGAGATAAGCCCCAACGATGTGGCAGAGGTAGGGAGGCACCCGATGGTACAGCAGTGCCTCCCGAATGCAGCTCCAAGGCAGGGTGTTGAAGGCGTTGGAAATGTCCAAGGACACCGCCAACATCACCCCACCCTGGGATACTGCTTCCTCTGCCAGGACTCTCACACGCGATATTGCGTGGATGGTGGAGCGCCCGTGCCGAAAGCCAAACTGGCTCTCGGCCAGGTCAGGCCCCTCTCTGCACAAGTGGTGGACGAGGCGGGCAGCGATAATTCGCTCGAATAATTTCCCGACCTCGTCCAGCAACACTATGGGCCTGTACGCGGACGGTGAGTCCGCTGGGCGCCCCGCCTTCTTGAGCAGGACCAGACGACCTGATTTCCACAAACTGGGAAACCGGCCCTGCTCAAGGCACGCTGTGAAGAGTCCTCTCAGTTGGGGCTCTAGCTCCTTCAGAGCGAGGGCCAACGCGCAGCCGTGTATACCGTCGGGCCCCGGAGCCACGTTCTTGGCCCGGAGCCGCAACACGGCCGCCCCCATCTCTCCTTGTGTCACCTCTGGGACGCTGATGGCGTTCCCTTCTGTAGGCTCTGCGGCTGTGGGCAAAGCCATCGGCGGCGGAGTGTGCTCCGCTCTTGCTGGGAAGAGGGCTGCGACGACCTCCTCCAGCAGCTCTGGTTGGAGACTCTCCGTGAGTGGAGGCGCCGCGGCTCGAAGTTTCCCTCGAACCGCCCGATAGGGGCGCCCCCACGGATCTCCGTCGAGAGTCTCCAACATCTCCTCCCTAGCTCGCGTCTTCGCTTCGCCGATGGCCAGCCACAGAGCCTCCTTCGCCGCGCGGTACACCTCATACAGCGCGGCTTCTTCGTCAGGGACCCGACGACGCCTCCTGCGGTAGTGGGTGTACTGGCGCCTGACCGACACGCAGGCGACACGTAGCCGCGCGATCTCGGCAGACCACCAGTACACCTGGCGCCTCGCTGAATGCGTGTGGACGCGGGGCATGGACGCGTCGCAGATGTGCGTCATCGCCCCGCGGAACCACAGCGCCCCCTCTTCGACGTCGACGGGTCCGTCCGTTGCCGACTCCCGGCTCCAGGCCTGGACAATAGCAGCCTCCTCGAGAAGTTCCCTGTCGATGCGCTTACGCGCCCAGCGCGGGCCGTCCATTCGCGGGGCCGATGGACGACGGTCGCCGGTGGTCTGGGTGGAGACGTCGAACCGGATATATCTGTGATCCGACAACGTCTCCACCTCCACAGCGACACGCCAGTCGTGGACACGGCTTGCGACAGCAGGGCTTGCAAACGAGACGTCCACTATAGAACCGCCCCGCTGCCGCACGCACGTGTGGACCGAGCCCCGGTTAAGGACAACCAGGCCGGTCGTGACCGCCCACTCTTCCAGCGCCTCGCCCCTAGCGTCGGTCACCGGAGATCCCCACGCCGATGACTTGGCGTTGAGATCCCCTAGTAACAGCACAGGGTGAGGGTGGAGTCGGCCTACGACGGCGCCCAACTCGACAAGGAAGTTCTCGAAGTCGGCGAGGCTCTTGTTGGGCGAGAAATACGCCCCAACCGTGCCAATGCCGTCCGCGAGGGCGGCTACCCAGCCGTGACCTCGGGACGGGTTGACAAGAGCCCCGCCAATTATGGCCACCGAACCGTCCAAGTCTCCCACCCAGTTATCTCTGGGGGGGACAAAGTACGGCTCGGCGACCACAGCCACGTCGATCGACCACGCTGCCATGCTCTGGAGCAAGAGGTCCTGAGCTCTGGCAGCGTGGTTGATATTGCCCTGGAGGAAATGGTAAGGCGCCATTATACGCAGTCCATTCCCTCCACAGCACCATTCCTAGGCTGGGAGTCGGCCGTTGAGCACCCAGGCTGAGGGGGGGGTAAAGAGCCCCCGGCAGCCTTGGCACCCCTTCTTCGCCTCCGCTTTTTGCCCTTTTTGGTGGGCGTACCACAGGCTTTGCCACCCGCTCTGTGCCCAGCAGGCCTCCCTGCAGCAGCACAAAGGCTGCAGTTTGGCGCGGCGGAGCACTGGGTGGCCTTGTGGCCGGGCTGACCGCAGCGATAACACTGGTCGCTGCGGTCTATTTCTGCGGTGCACCGTGCCCTGACATGCCCCATGTCCAGGCAACGGAAACACCGCAAAGCCCTGGGTTGCAGCAGCTTGACCCTCGCTGCAACCCACCCCACCAACAGACGCCCAGCGTCGGCAACCTTATTGGCCGCCGCCACCGGGCACTTCACCCAGATCGCGCCGAGCCCGGATGAGTCGGCGCGGATCTCACCTGTGCGGACATCATCAGGCGGACATCCACCGACTCTGGCGACGGCCGCCGCGACCTCAGCCGGGGTCGTCGAGTCGTCCAGGCCGTCGACACGCAACTCGCTCGTCTTCATGGGCCTGGACACCCGAACGTCCTCCGGGTTGAGGACCTCCTTCAGTTTGGCGGCCAGAATGTCCGCCTTTTTGCTGCTATCGGCACCGGAAACCTGCAGCAGCCGCGCCCCCGTAATGGCCGGCCTCAAAATGAAGCCGGACGGTGTGCCGAGGTCAGGGAAGGCGACCTTGGCTTTCGCCTCCGTCAGGACCGCCTTATACGAAAGGCCCCTCTCGATGGCTCCGGGCTGCAGAGTGATTACTACAGCCGCGGAGCGTGGGGCTGTCGCCCTAGGCGGCCCCTGGGTCTTCCTTCTGGCTGGCGCCGGTGCTCTTGCGGGAGCTGGCTGTGCCGCCTTCTTCTTTTTCTTCCTTCGGACGACCGTCGTCCAGGCCTCCGTAGAAGGTCCGGGCGCAGTCGCCGAGGGAGCACTCGGAGAAGCCGCCGCCTGGGAAGTGGGCGCGGCCTTTGCGGGCTTTCTAGCCACATCTGCGGGTTTTGCGGCCCCCACTGCGGGCTTTTTGGTCCCCTTCCCAGACTGTCTGGGCTCAGTCGTGACCACCGCCTCCTTCCTCCGCTTATCCGCAGCGAGCGGTGGGCGGAGAGTTTCAGCTGGGAGAAGCCTCGGCTCTATGGCCTCTAGCCGAGCCCCCACCATCTGCCCGCACTGCACCATGCAGATGCGAGCGATCTTCTCGACCTCTGCATCCGCAAGTGCAGGGGCCGACGAGGGGGCCGACCGTGGAGCCAGCGACGGGACCGGATATGTACCGGTGCGCGGGGCTGCCCGCAGGACGGCAACCTCCCGCTTGAGGTCCTCCAATTCGGATCGAAGACGGCGTTTCTCCTCCTCCCATAACTCCGCCGTCTCCTCCGAGCCTGAACCATTAAGGTGGACCTCAGCCAACTCCTTCATGTACTCCGCCACCTCTTTGAGGGCGCGCGTAAATGTGCCCTTCAGGTTGCCGGATTTTGTGGCAACCTTCAGGATCACATCCATGCTGTCCTGGACCTGGCGGCAATACGCCACAGACGACAAGCCCCCTCCTGCAGCCAACCGAGCTGAGCGCCGCTCCCGCAAATGACGAGTCAGCTCGCTGACTTCGTCCTCCGCTAACGCCTTGCGTTGCGCCCGCTTGGCGGCGCTGGCTTCCGCCTTATTTAGCCCGAGCAGGGAGCCTTCGCTGGTTGGGTCACTCTCCAACACCTCTACGGTCTCCACTGGAGCCGGAGTGTCGGGCCGAGACACCGACGCGAAGCGTCCCCGCTCATCACGCTCCGTGGAACGAGCAGGAGCTCCACTCGCAACCGCTCGTCCTCTCCTACTGCTACCCGTCGGCACCTTTGGCGCCGGCAGGCTCTCTTCGCTAGAGGAGCGTGGCGAGCGCTTACCACGGCGCCTCGCCACCCCCTCTTCCTTCCGCGAGCGCTGCGAGCTCACGCTCGCCACGCTCATCCTGTCGGACGCGGCGTCGGTATCCGACGCTGCACCCGACCCCATACGCTCGACCACTACGATCGGCACCTTCGTCACATTATTTTTGTTTTTTGAAAAATCCATATGATTCCCACGAGTGTGGGGGATGTATAGAGTCCGCCTAGGTTCACCCCCTGTCCCTAGGTAAGTGTAGATTTGTAACCCAACCAGGGGGTCCACTGGTACCCTGGCTGGGGGTGCGCTCGTGACTGATGCGCCACCTGTAACTAAAGTTACAGATGACACTACTCCTCAGCCATTCATACCCTCGCCGCACACCAAAACTTGGTATTAGAGGAATTTTTTATAGAGGTTATCTTCCTCGCGATCCGGGCGGTTAAGCCAAGATCCTCGTCCCGTTCCAAGTCATAAAACATGACCATGATCTCGTCACGGATTACGATTTCGACGGGTGCAGTCAGGAGGATCAGATCCCCCGCTGCTAGCCCGTTGGCAGGTGAGTGCACAACGAGCGCCGCCGTCGTCACCAAACAACCTGTCCTCTGTAAGCAGAGGGAGGAGTGGATGACGGTTGGTCGGTCCAGGTGAACCGACCCAGGAGCATGAAGCTCCGCCTCCCCACGCAGAAATTCGCCACAGTCAATATTGTCTCCGACATGGAGAGAATATTGGCTGTACCCAGAGTGCACCGGCCCAACGGCTGCCCTTTCCCCCGGACGTATCCGAAAGGAACGAGCAGCAGTCAAGGCACACGAGGAGGTTTTCTGCATGCACCCCAACCTAACCTAACCTAACCTAACTAAACCATTCCCCCGCAGGGCGAACCCTAGATGTCTCCAACCCCCCCCCCCCCCCCCCCCCTTATATATATATATATATATATATATAAATAAAATACAAGACGGTAGAGTACTCAGAGCGTAGAGCTTCTCGCCGGAGACGGTCTGTCGTGCGCGCACCTAGATTAGTTCGTGTATTAAAACGGGGGGTCCCGTTCGCGTATTAAACAGCATGGCAGGTAGAGCTTATTTGGGGATTCGTTCGATATCGGGTCGACATAGAGAACGCGGTCTATGTGTAATGATTATGATATCTTTAAACGAGCAATTCTTGTAAATGTATACTTTATGATTCAACTTTATCTATAATCAACTTAAAAATGAAATACTAAAATTTAAATTTAACAAAAAGAAATGAATACCGAGCGAATCTCGGGCATCCAGGTACTGATTATGATACACGTATCATCGTTAATGTGCACCTTGTCTGGCGGTGGCGGTGGTGGTGTGTGCTGCCGAGCGCGCTCGCCGGAGACGGTCTGTCGTGCGCGCACCTAGACTAGTTCGTGTATTAAATCGGGCTAACCTAACCTTTTTTTTTTTTTTTTTTTTTGATCACGAGGTGGAAATCCTCATGGATGTCCTCCGCCCTGGGGTGGGCGGAGGGGTCTGTCAGACTCTTACTGACTAAAACCACCCCGGTGTTCCGTCCCACACCTACGTCGGGGACCACGGGAACCAATATGTCTTCCGCGATCCCCGACTGGTGCCGGCCCGCCTTCGCGGGCCTCCTCACGTTGGGGGGGAGTGAGGTGTTAAACTCCCCCCCATACATCACAGAGAGGCGCGCGTGGAACACTACGCGCCACCATCTCGGGTCCGTACAATAGGGGGCGACGGATGTCCCCAGATCCGTCGCCCCTGGACCCATTTAGGGGGGCTGGAAGAGGGCGTTATCCGCCCTCCGCCGACGCCCGGTGCGCCTGCTGCGGGCAGGGTGCGCGGAAGATATCTCCCGCTCCCTTTCCGCAGCCTCCTTCTGCGACATGACTGTTTCGCAGAAGGATACCACCGCGTCCCAGGACCCCTCGCTGCCGACCATCGACTCGACCACGGCCGGCAGCGATAGGTCACTGCCTACTTCTGAGACGAAGACACGACGCGGCTCCTCCCAAGCGGCACATTCTGCCAGCGTATGCCGCGCCGTATCCTCCCGGCAGTCGACGCAGTGGTGACACCGGGCGTCCGGCTCCCTGTTTATGCGACACAGGTACTTCCCGAAGCAACCATGCCCCGAGAGCACCTGCGTCGCCCGAAACGACAGGGAGCCGTGCCTCCTCCCGAGCCAGGGCCCGAGTACTGGCCGGACCGCCTCGACGGTGGCGAGGCCGGCGGTAGGGCGTGAAAGCCTGTCCTGCCAGCTCGCCACCAGGGCTGCGCGGAGCTGCGACCGACGAAGCTCCATGTATCGCTCCGTCAGTCGCTCGCCTCGCTCCCGCGCTTCCTCGCGCCACCGATACAGTGACGCGAGTACTTTCGCCTCGAGGTCCCACGGTGGGGATCCAGCCAGTACACAGGCCGCCTCGTAGGAGATCGTGCGATATCCCCTGATGACTCTGACGGCCATCGCTCGCTGCGGTCTTCGCAGGACAGCGATGCTGCCGGCCGTCAGGTCAGCCGCCCAGATCGGGGCCCCATACAGGGCCATGGATCGCACGATCCCCACGTAGAGCCGCCTACAGGCGGCGCTCGGGCCCCCCAGATTGGGAAGCAGCGTTGACAGCGCCCCAGCCGCGCCCATCAACTTGGGCGCCAGCCGCCGGAAGTGGGGGCCGAAGTCCCACCGGCTGTCGAGCACCAATCCCAGATATTTCATGGTGGACTCGACAGCGATCCGACACCCCCCGACCACGATGTGTGATCCGGCCGGCGGCGCCCGCCGGGGGCCATGAAAGGCCATGGCCTCCGACTTGTTGAGGGCCACCTCCAGGCCTAGGCGCCGTATGCGGCTCACCACCTGTGAAACCGCAGCCGTCGCCAGCAACGCTGCCTCCCTGTACGAGCTCCCCCGGGCCGTGACCAGCGTGTCATCTGCATAACACGTCAGTTCCACGCCCGGCGGGAGCTCGCCCCTCAGCACCCAGTCGTACCCGATGTTCCACAGGAGCGGGCCAACGACCGAGCCCTGTGGAACACCGCACGACATGCGGCGCTGGTTTCCGCCATCACGTCCCATGTAGGTGACACCCCTATCCTCGAGATAAGCCCCAACGATGTGGCAGAGGTAGGGAGGCACCCGATGGTACAGCAGTGCCTCCCGAATGCAGCTCCAAGGCAGGGTGTTGAAGGCGTTGGAAATGTCCAAGGACACCGCCAACATCACCCCACCCTGGGATACTGCTTCCTCTGCCAGGACTCTCACCCGCGATATTGCGTGGATGGTGGAGCGCCCGTGCCGAAAGCCAAACTGGCTCTCGGCCAGGTCAGGCCCCTCTCTGCACAAGTGGTGGACGAGGCGGGCAGCGATAATTCGCTCGAATAATTTCCCGACCTCGTCCAGCAACACTATGGGCCTGTACGCGGACGGTGAGTCCGCTGGGCGCCCCGCCTTCTTGAGCAGGACCAGACGACCTGATTTCCACAAACTGGGAAACCGGCCCTGCTCAAGGCACGCTGTGAAGAGTCCTCTCAGTTGGGGCTCTAGCTCCTTCAGAGCGAGGGCCAACGCGCAGCCGTGTATACCGTCGGGCCCCGGAGCCACGTTCTTGGCCCGGAGCCGCAACAAGGCCGCCCCCATCTCTCCTTGTGTCACCCCTGGGACGCTGATGGCGTTCCCTTCTGTAGGCTCTGCGGCTGTGGGCAAAGCCATCGGCGGTGGAGTGTGCTCCGCTCTTGCTGGGAAGAGGGCTGCGACGACCTCCTTCAGCAGCTCTGGTTGGAGACTCTCCGTGAGTGGGGGCACCGCGGCTCGAAGTTTCCCTCGAACCGCCCGATAGGGGCGCCCCCACGGATCTCCGTCGAGAGTCTCCAACATCTCCTCCCTAGCTCGCGTCTTCGCTTCGCCGATGGCCAGCCACAGAGCCTCCTTCGCCGCGCGGTACACCTCATACAGCGCGGCTTCTTCGTCAGGGACCCGACGACGTCTCCTGCGGTAGTGGGTGTACTGGCGCCTGACCGACACGCAGGCGACACGTAGCCGCGCGATCTCGGCAGACCACCAGTACACCTGGCGCCTCGCTGAATGCGTGTGGACACGGGGCATGGACGCGTCGCAGATGTGCGTCATCGCCCCGCGGAACCACAGCGCCCACTCTTCGACGTCGACGGGTCCGTCTGTTGCCGACTCCCGGCTCCAGGCCTGGACAATAGCAGCCTCCTCGAGAAGTTCCCTGTCGATGCGCTTACGCGCCCAGCGCGGGCCGTCCATTCGCGGGGCCGATGGACGACGGTCGCCGGTGGTCTGGGTGGAGACGTCGAACCGGATATATCTGTGATCCGACAACGTCTCCACCTCCACAGCGACACGCCAGTCGTGGACACGGCTTGCGACAGCAGGGCTTGCAAACGAGACGTCCACTATAGATCCGCCCCGCTGCCGCACGCACGTGTGGACCGAGCCCCGGTTTAGGACAACCAGGCCGGTCGTGACCGCCCACTCTTCCAGCGCCTCGCCCCTAGCGTCGGTCACCGGAGATCCCCACGCCGATGACTTGGCGTTGAGATCCCCTAGTAACAGCACAGGGCGAGGGTGGAGTCGGCCTACGACGGCGCCCAACTCGACAAGGAAGTTCTCGAAGTCGGCGAGGCTCTTGTTGGGCGAGAAATACGCCCCAACCGTGCCAATGCCGTCCGCGAGGGCGGCTACCCAGCCGTGACCTCGGGACGGGTTGACAAGAGCCCCGCCAATTATGGCCACCGAACCGTCCAAGTCTCCCACCCAGTTATCTCTGGGGGGGACAAAGTACGGCTCGGCGACCACAGCCACGTCGATCGACCACGCTGCCATGCTCTGGAGCAAGAGGTCCTGAGCTCTGGCAGCGTGGTTGATATTGCCCTGGAGGAAATGGTAAGGCGCCATTATGCGCAGTCCATTCCCTCCACAGCACCATTCACAGGCCGGGAGTCGGCCGTTGAGCACCCAGGCTGAGGGGGGGGTAAAGAGCCCCCGGCAGCCTTGGCACCCCTTCTTCGCCTCCGCTTCTTGCCCTTTTTAGTGGGCGCACCGCAGGCTTTGCCACCCGCTCTGTGCCCAGCGGGCCTCCCTGCAGCAGCACAAAGGCTGCAGTTTGGCGCGGCGGAGCACTGGGTGGCCTTGTGGCCGGGCTGACCGCAGCGATAACACTGGTCGCTGCGGTCTATTTCTGCGGTGCACCGTGCCCGGACATGCCCCATGTCCAGGCAACGGAAACACCGCAAAGCCCTGGGTTGCAGCAGTTTGACCCTTGCTGCAACCCACCCCACCAACAGACGCCCAGCGTCGGCGACCTTATTGGCCGCCGCCACCGGGCACTTCACCCAGATCGCGCCGAGCCCGGAAGAGTCGGCGCGGATCTCACCTGTGCGCACGTCGTCAGGCGGACATCCACCGACTCTGGCGACGGCCGCCGCGACCTCAGCCGGGGTCGCCGAGTCGTCCAGGGGCTAACCTAACCTAACCCAACCTAACCTAACCTAAACCTAACCTGAACCTAACCTAACCTTTTTTTTTTTTTTTTTTTTTTGATCACGAGGTGGAAATCCTCATGGATGTCCTCCGCCCTGGGGTGGGCGGAGGGGTCTGTCAGACTCTTACTGACTAAAACCACCCCGGTGTTCCGTCCCACACCTACGTCGGGGACCACGGGAACCAATATGTCTTCCGCGATCCCCGACTGGTGCCGGCCCGCCTTCGCGGGCCTCCTCACGTTGGGGGGGAGTGAGGTGTTAAACTCCCCCCCATACATCACAGAGAGGGGCGCGTGGAACACTACGCGCCACCATCTCGGGTCTATACAATAGGGGGCGACGGATGTCCCCAGATCCGTCGCCCCTGGACCCATTTAGGGGGGCTGGAAGAGGGCGTTATCCGCCCTCCGCCGACGCCCGGTGCGCCTGCTGCGGGCAGGGTGCGCGGAAGATATCTCCCGCTCCCTTTCCGCAGCCTCCTTCTGCGACATGACTGTTTCGCAGAAGGATACCACCGCGTCCCAGGACCCCTCGCTGCCGACCATCGACTCGACCACGGCCGGCAGCGATAGGTCACTGCCTACTTCTGAGACGAGGACACGACGCGGCTCCTCCCAAGCGGCACATTCTGCCAGCGTATGCCGCGCCGTGTCCTCCCGGCAGTCGACGCAGTGGTGACACCGGGCGTCCGGCTCCCTGTTTATGCGACACAGGTACTTCCCGAAGCAACCATGCCCCGAGAGCACCTGCGTCGCCCGAAACGACAGGGAGCCGTGCCTCCTCCCGAGCCAGGGCCCGAGTACTGGCCGGACCGCCTCGACGGTGGCGAGGCCGGCGGTAGGGCGTGAAAGCCTGTCCTGCCAGCTCGCCACCAGGGCTGCGCGGAGCTGCGACCGACGAAGCTCCATGTGTCGCTCCGTCAGTCGCTCGCCTTGCTCCCGCGCTTCCTCGCGCCACCGATACAGTGACGCGAGTACTTTCGCCTCGAGGTCCCACGGTGGAGATCCAGCCAGTACACAGGCCGCCTCGTAGGAGACCGTGCGATATCCCCTGATGACTCTGACGGCCATCGCTCGCTGCGGTCTTCGCAGAACAGCGATGCTGCCGGCCGTCAGGTCAGCCGCCCAGATTGGGGCCCCATACAGGGCCATGGATCGCACGATCCCCACGTAAAGCCGCCTACAGGCGGCGCTCGGGCCCCCCAGATTGGGAAGCAGCGTTGACAGCGCCCCAGCCGCGCCCATCAACTTGGGCGCCAGCCGCCGGAAGTGGGGGCCGAAGTCCCACCGGCTGTCGAGCACCAATCCCAGATATTTCATGGTGGACTCGACAGCGATCCGACACCCCCCGACCACGATGTGTGATCCGGTCGGCGGCGCCCGCCGGGGGCCATGAAAGGCCATGGCCTCCGACTTGTTGAGGGCTACCTCCAGGCCTAGGCGCCGTATGCGGCTCACCACCTGTGAAACCGCAGCCGTCGCCAGCAACGCTGCCTCCCTGTACGAGCTCCCCCGGGCCGTGACCAGCGTGTCATCTGCATAACACGTCAGTTCCACGCCCGGCGGGAGCTCGCCCCTCAGCACCCAGTCGTACCCGATGTTCCACAGGAGCGGGCCAACGACCGAGCCCTGTGGGACACCGCACGACATGCGGCACTGGTTTCCGCCATCACGTCCCATGTAGGTGACACCCCTATCCTCGAGATAAGCCCCAACGATGTGGCAGAGGTAGGGAGGCACCCGATGGTACAGCAGTGCCTCCCGAATGCAGCTCCAAGGCAGGGTGTTGAAGGCGTTGGAAATGTCCAAGGACACCGCCAACATCACCCCACCCTGGGACACTGCTTCCTCTGCCAGGACTCTCACACGCGATATTGCGTGGATGGTGGAGCGCCCGTGCCGAAAGCCAAACTGGCTCTCGGCCAGGTCAGGCCCCTCTCTGCACAAGTGGTGGACGAGGCGGGCAGCGATAATTCGCTCGAATAATTTCCCGACCTCGTCCAGCAACACTATGGGCCTGTACGCGGACGGTGAGTCCGCTGGGCGCCCCGCCTTCTTGAGCAGGACCAGACGACCTGATTTCCACAAACTGGGAAACCGGCCCTGCTCAAGGCACGCTGTGAAGAGTCCTCTCAGTTGGGGCTCTAGCTCCTTCAGAGCGAGGGCCAACGCGCAGCCGTGTATACCGTCGGGCCCCGGAGCCACGTTCTTGGCCCGGAGCCGCAACACGGCCGCCCCCATCTCTCCTTGTGTCACCTCTGGGACGCTGATGGCGTTCCCTTCTGTAGGCTCTGCGGCTGTGGGCAAAGCCATCGGCGGTGGAGTGTGCTCCGCTCTTGCTGGGAAGAGGGCTGCGACGACCTCCTCCAGCAGCTCTGGTTGGAGACTCTCCGTGAGTGGGGGCGCCGCGGCTCGAAGTTTCCCTCGAACCGCCCGATAGGGGCGCCCCCACGGATCTCCGTCGAGAGTCTCCAACATCTCCTCCCTAGCTCGCGTCTTCGCTTCGCCGATGGCCAGCCACAGAGCCTCCTTCGCCGCGCGGTACACCTCATACAGCGCGGCTTCTTCGTCAGGGACCCGACGACGTCTCCTGCGGTAGTGGGTGTACTGGCGCCTGACCGACACGCAGGCGACACGTAGCCGCGCGATCTCGGCAGACCACCAGTACACCTGGCGCCTCGCTGAATGTGTGTGGACGCGGGGCATGGACGCGTCGCAGATGTGCGTCATCGCCCCGCGGAACCACAGCGCCCCCTCTTCGACGTCGACGGGTCCGTCCGTTGCCGACTCCCGGCTCCAGGCCTGGACAATAGCAGCCTCCTCGAGAAGTTCCCTGTCGATGCGCTTACGCGCCCAGCGCGGGCCGTCCATTCGCGGGGCCGATGGACGACGGTCGCCAGTGGTCTGGGTGGAGACGTCGAACCGGATATATCTGTGATCCGACAACGTCTCCACCTCCACAGCGACACGCCAGTCGTGGACACGGCTTGCGACAGCAGGGCTTGCAAACGAGACGTCCACTATAGATCCGCCCCGCTGCCGCACGCACGTGTGGACCGAGCCCCGGTTTAGGACAACCAGGCCGGTCGTGACCGCCCACTCTTCCAGCGCCTCGCCCCTAGCGTCGGTCACCGGAGATCCCCACGCCGATGACTTGGCGTTGAGATCCCCTAGTAACAGCACAGGGCGAGGGTGGAGTCGGCCTACGACGGCGCCCAACTCGACAAGGAAGTTCTCGAAGTCGGCGAGGCTCTTGTTGGGCGAGAAATACGCCCCAACCGTGCCAATGCCGTCCGCGAGGGCGGCTACCCAGCCGTGACCTCGGGACGGGTTGACAAGAGCCCCGCCAATTATGGCCACCGAACCGTCCAAGTCTCCCACCCAGTTATCTCTGGGGGGGACAAAGTACGGCTCGGCGACCACAGCCACGTCGATCGACCACGCTGCCATGCTCTGGAGCAAGAGGTCCTGAGCTCTGGCAGCGTGGTTGATATTGCCCTGGAGGAAATGGTAAGGCGCCATTATACGCAGTCCATTCCCTCCACAGCACCATTCCTAGGCCGGGAGTCGGCCGTTGAGCACCCAGGCTGAGGGGGGGGCAAAGAGCCCCCGGCAGCCTTGGCACCCCTTCTTCGCCTCCGCTTTTTGCCCTTTTTAGTGGGCGCACCACAGGCTTTGCCACCCGCTCTGTGCCCAGCGGGCCTCCCTGCAGCAGCACAAAGGCTGCAGTTTGGTGCGGCGGAGCACTGGGTGGCCTTGTGGCCGGGCTGACCGCAGCGATAACACTGCTCGCTGCGGTCTATTTCTGCGGTGCACCTTGCCCGGACATGCCCCATATCCAGGCAACGGAAACACCGCAAAGCCCTGGGTTGCAGCAGCTTGACTCTCGCTGCAACCCACCCCACCAACAGACGCCCAGCGTCGGCGACCTTATTGGCCGCCGCCACCGGACACTTCACCCAGATCGCGCCGAGCCCGGAAGAGTCGACGCGGATCTCGCCTGTGCGGACATCGTCAGCCAGACACCCACCGACCCTGGCGACGGCCGCCGCGACCTCAGCCGGGGTCGTCGAGTCGTCCAGGCCGTCGACGCGCAACTCGCTCGTCTTCATGGGCCTGGACACCCGAACGTCCTCCGGGTTGAGGACCTCCTTCAGTTTGGCGGCCAAAATGTCCGCCTTTTCACTGCTACCGGCACCGGAAACCTGCAGCAGCCGCGCCCCTGTAATGGCCGGCCTCAGAATGAAGCCGGACGGTGTGCCAAGGTCAGGGAATGCGACCTTGGCCTTCGCCTCCGCAAGGACCGCCTTATAAGAGAGGCCCCTCTCGACAGCTCCCGGCTGCAGAGTAATTACCACAGCCGCGGAGCGTGGGGCTGTCGCCCTAGGCGGCCCCTGGGTCTTCCTTCTGGCTGGCGCCGGTGCTCTTGCGGGAGCTGGCGGTGCCGCCTTCTTCTTTTTCTTCCTTTTGACGACCGTCGTCCAGGCCTCCGTAGAAGGTCCGGACGCAGTCGCCGAGGGAGCACTCGGAGATGCCGCCACCTGGGAAGTGGGCGCGGCCTTTGCGGGCTTTCTAGCCGCATCCGCGGGCTTTGCGGCCCCAACTGCGGGCATTTTGGTCCCCTTCCCTGACTGTCTGGGCTC